>VWZU01007850.1:103803-179458 GCA_013397095.1 Sterrhoptilus dennistouni | reverse complement strand
GATGGATGGATGGATGGATGGATGGATGGATGGATGGATGGATTGTGGATGGATGGATGATGGATGGATGGGGATGGATGGATGAATGGATGGATTGTGGATGGATGGATGGATGGATGGATGGATGGATGGATGGATGGATGATGGATGGATGGGCAGAGGAGCTGCCTTCAGCTGAGCCCACACCCCAAAATTGCCCTTGGTCAAAGGGGTTGGGGCTCAGCTAAGACAGAAGACTTTGGGAGGGGGAAACAGGGCAGTTCCAGCAATTTCCACTCCAGCTCCTTCCTTTCACTCACAGATGAAGTAGGAATTATTTCCTTCAAATCCCAGCATTGAAAGCATCGCCCTCAAAGTTTGATTCATTAGTCTGAATTTCATTCTCCAATCTGAACCTCTGTCAGTGAAAGGAAAATGTGACAAAGGGAATGTGACAGCCAGCAGGCAGCAGGTTATGAGAAAATCTATAAAAATAGCAGTGGCAAGAGAATCCCAGGGTCCCACAATCTTTAATGTTGGAAAAGCCCTCCCAGGCCACTGAGTCCAAGCTGTGCCCAATCCCCACCTCATACCCAGCCTCAGAGCTCTGGGTGCCACGTCCAGGCCCTCCTTGGACACCTCCAGGGACTGGGATTCCAAACTTCCCAGGGCAGCTCCTTCCAAGGCCTGCCCAGCCTTTCCAGGAAGAAATTCTTCCTGATGTGCAAGACTGGATGTTTTATAGAGCAGGTTACACCTTTTTTCCTCTAAAGACAATGTCTGCCTGTTGCTTTCCAGTTCTGTACTGCTGCAAGGGGATAATGACATCAATATTCCTTGCTGTCACTAGAAATTTGACACAGATTAATATTAAACTAGATTTGGGATATTGTTTTTCTATGATGGGTCTGTACCTGGCTGATAGCAATGAAAGCGCTAGAGCAGAGTTGTGAGCTACTCAAGGAAAATGAAAATTAAAACCCAATTCCACACTCACTGAGAACACATGCAGGAAATTCAGCTGAGTTCACACACAGGATTTGCTTTCTGTGTCACCCGAAAGCACAAATGGTTCTTGTCCTGAGCTGCCAAACTGCAGCATCAGGGAGAGGAGGCTGAGGAACCTCTCCAGAACCTGCCTGTGCTGCAGAGCAGCTCCTGCTGACCCCACCATGGACTGGCCTCCACAGCAGGAATGGGGATGGAGAAATTTTCCCAATATCCAACCTGAGCCTCCCCTGGCCCAGCCTGAGGCCATTCCCTTACCTCCTGTCCCTGTTCCCTGGGACAGGAGCCCGAGCCCCCTGGCTGTCCCCTCCTGTCAGGGACTTGTGAAGAGCCACAAGGTCCCCCCTGAGCCTCCTATTCTCTAGGTTGAGCTGCCCCAGCTCTCTATTAAACTTAGAGCTTTTCTTTAGGAAAATAATATCAATATCTACATGTATAGCACATCCCCACAGCATTTCCCTGCTCTTAAGCCCAGCACCATCAGCTGCTGCAGAATTCCTTACAACAGCCTCACCTTGACTGTTTAACTCCTCACATGTCACTTGTAGCTTTCTCTACTCAACCATCAAATTATCCCTTCATAGAAGCAAAAGAAAGGAGAATTACAGTTGTCAGCACCAAGCACAAATAAAGGGGAAGGTTGCAGTTGAAATAAAGCTTCCAAAACTTGCTAGTTTTTAGCTGTCCTTTCTAGAAAGCTCCAGGAGAAGTTCTCCCCTCCTGTGAAGGTGACAGCCAGGCCAGCAGGGTGTTTGGTGTGTCTCACCTTGGTCTGGCTCCTGGATCCCTGGGAATTGTCTGATAGATGAGTCCTCTCAGGGCTCCCCTCCCAACCTCCAGGGACACATTCCCAGCTCAGTGTGAGCAATCTGCCCCCCCGCCTTTTCCTTACAGCACATCCCCTACACGTGGGAAGGGAAATGGTATTTGGGCACAGAATAGTTTAGGTTGGAAGGGACCTTAAAGCCCAACTCCTCTTTTTCAGTGCACTTTTATGCCAAGCCACTGTTTAACTCCACAAAGAAAACACCCTCAAGCTGCGGTGCCATGGGCTCAGGGACAGAATTCCCTCTCCAGTCCCAACCACACAAAGAGCAACACAAGGCCGTGAGCCCTGAGAGCATCAAAATCCTCTGGAGTGTTGGAAATGGTTTCCTTAAAGGTTGAGACTTGGAAACATCAGCTGGTTCCAGCAAACAACACAATCTGTAGTTCCCACTGATGCCCTTACCCCAGGATTTAGGAAGGTGCAAGATCTACCAAGGAGTAAATTGAATTCCTCAGAGGTTTCAGGGGTCAGCCAGGCTGGGGGAGTTTGGTTTGCTGGACAGGTCACCAGTGGGCAAAGGGCTCAGGTTCTCCACTCCTGCAAAAACTGAAATTCAGGTACCTGTCTGGCCCAGCCAGGAGTGCTATACTTCTCCTTTTTCCAAGGAGGAGATTCACAATCGTTTGGATATACAAACAAATTGTGATTTAATGGCTCGGCTGTAATTAGTCTTCAGGGAAAAGTGCTTTCAATTAACCATGTAAACATTCCATTTGTTACACCATTACATGTTCTACTAAATTTCCTGATGAAGAGCTGGGAGTGGAGAAGCACCGGGCCAGAACCCAGGGAACAGAGGGAAAGGAGGGATGCGACTGGAAATTATCCCTTGTCCCCTCTGCAGGTGACACTGGGAGGGTGCCTGTGGCTCCTGCTGCTGTGGCTGGCAAGGCAGTGACCTGTTCAGGAGGTTTCACTGAGCCATGGAACTCCTGTCCATGCCAGAACCTTGCTCCTATCTCTGGATCCCAGCCAGGTTCCAGCACAAAATACATCTGCACATGGGATGGAAGAGCATTCTCAGGATCCTGAAGCACAGGAAGATTTCCCTGCTTTATGGTTCTGCTGTATTTATTTTACTATATGGCCTTTTATATTTAATGGCCTCAAATTGCACCAGCAGAGGCATAGATTATATAATAGGGAAACATTTTCATGGGAAGGGTTGCAAAGCCCCTGGAACAGGCTGTCCAGGGCAGTGGATGTGGCAAAACTACGTGGATGTGGCACCTGGGGACAGTGGTCAGTGGTGACAATGGTGGTGGTGCTGGTTCATGGTTGGACTTGATGACCTTAAAGATCTTTTCCAGCCTCAATGATTCCATGATTCTCTGTACCCTCATCAGCTGGCAGAGCACAGTAGTTAGGATGGGTCTGTTCCCTGGGTGCCAGGAGAATGTGCAGGGAATGATCCATCCTNCCAGTGCCACCCCTGCCATGGGCAGGGACACCTCCCACTATCCCAGGCTGCTCCAAGCCCCATCCAACCTGGCCTTGGACACTGCCAGGGATCCAGGGGCAGCCACAGCTGCTCTGGGCACCCTGTGCCAGGGCCTCATCACCCTCATGGGGGGAATTTCTTCCTAATATCCAACATCTAATAGGAGAGAATGTCAGGACTGAGTTCCTGTGCCAAGGGGGTGGTTCATACCCCCAGAACTCCTGTGAACGTCCTTCCCTGGGAGAGCAGAGGGAGCATTTGCCCTTTAAACAGTCGGAAAGTATTATTGTGGGGATGTCACTTAATCCCAGGATAGGTCAGGCTGGAAAGGAGCACAGTGGCTTCTCTGGCCCCAGCTCCTGCTCCAGGTGGGCCATCCCAGAGCACATGGCCCAGGATCATGTCCAGATGCTCCTGGAATATGCCCAGGGAGGGAGACTCCACAGCCTGTCTGGGCAATCTGTGTCCTTTATTTATTCCAAGTTGTGCCTCTTGACAAAACATAGCCCAGGAGCCAGGAAAAGGGAACAGAATTCCAGCAGAAATTCTTTGCGCCAGAGGCAGGCCTGTGTGTTCTGCTCGGGCCTGCCAGGACTGCAGAAGGGAAAGGCCAAATCTGGGACATTTTCCCCGACAATTCCTGCTAATTCTGCAATGGAGTGGGCCTGGAGTAGAGACAGTCTGTTCCCTGGAGCAGAAAGCCGGGGAAGCCATGGGGAGCCCCGGCCGTGTCCCAGGGGGGAGCCCTGGCCATCCCCTGGGGCTGTGCCGCTCATCCCGGGGGCAGGGCCAGGCAGGATCCACAGCCCAGGCACTGAACCCCCTCTGGTTCCCTGGGCTGTGGCCCGGCCAGGGAAGGCCAGGAAGGCACTGCTCCCTGAGCTTTCACAGCCCTTTTCACCCTCCTGTTGTGGGGGTTTGTGGGGGAATTCTGGCTGCCAGAAAGCAGCTTGAAGCGTCTTTGACAAGCAGCCTCCAGTTTATAAATAGAAAGTTTGGATGGCTTTTTTCTCCTCCTACCATTTCCATAAAATACGGAATTTACATTTTGTACGTTTTTACACTTTATTTTCTGCCCATCTTTCATTTCCTCTAACTAAAGGAAGAGAAAAAAAAAAGTAGTAGGAAGCAAAAGGCAGCATCTAAAAAAATAAGAGTAGGAAGTAAAAGACTGGGATTAAAACATGGCAGATGTTCATGAGCTTATCAGTGAAGAAGTTTTCAGGATCTGTTTTTTCCCCCCTTATCCTTTAACCTCCTCCTCTGTTGTTTTCTCTTCAGTCAATTACTATTTACAATTCAAAGATTTTTTTTAAACCAGAAAATAATCTTTTCAGCTCCACTATTTACTCATCTTCTGACCTTCAGAATTAATATCCAGTGATAGAAATCAGAATCAAGCATTTGTTGCTTTTGCTTCATTGAACCAAAGAAAAAACAGGCAATCTCTGCTCTTTTTTTTTTGTACTTGAAAGCAATAATTAAGATGACAACCTCACGTACAGAACTGCACATCCCCCATCCTCCCAATATACCAAGGCCAATTTAGGATGAGGAATAAACTCCCAGTGCCATGAGTTTAAGGGATTTAATTTCTCACTCCATACAACATTGCAGGAGAGGATAGTTGCAATAAGAACTCAGTGACTGACTTAGACTCGAGCTGAAAAATTCAGTTTTCATGGAAGCTTTGTAGCTTTAAATAGTCTGAACTCCTGAGAAATATTCCAAAATAATATAATGGGATATTCACTTCAAATATCAGATAACAAAAGCAAACACCAGGTAACAAAGTTAATGTGGAGACGATGCTGTCAAAAGACCTGTTTGACATGATTAAGGTAAAAAGGAAGAAACAGGGCCACAGTTACAAAGTTTAAAGATCAGAGCTAGTTGTGATTTCATTTAGAAATCAGCCTCACCATATCTGACATTTCAAAAGCTTCCCTGAACATTTCCCCCCTTTTCTGTGCTCCTGAAGCTCATCCTTCCTCACAGGAGCCTTTGCCAGTCCCCAAATGCTGCTCAATCAGCACCCAGGAGCTGCTGTGCTGCCTCCCCCCTTCCCTGCATGGCCCTGCTGCAGGCAGGCTCCTTTCCCAGGCTCCTGTTCCCAGGAACCCTCCTTTGCTGGGAATACTTTGCAGGCCCCAACATCCACAGCAGCCATCCCAACTCTTCCCTTCAAAGCCAGCAAATCGCCCTGCTGGAGAAAGGCATCAATCCCAGGAAAGATCCAGCCACTGTTCCACTCCTTTGAACAGACTCACCTGACAGTGGGTTCAGCGCCTGAGCAGTTCCCAGAGTTGTTTTTATCCCAGTTACACACAATGTAAAATGTCCTTTGTGTCCCATTCCCACCTGCTTCCATTGACCTGCTTCTCACATCTGTCTCCCTGCACAGAGGATGGGAAATTAATTCCCTGGATTTGTGATCCATTGAAGTAAGTGCAGAGGAGCATCTGGTTGTGTTTCTAATGGGCCCCTGGAAAGCAGAATTACCAAAGGAGCTGGTTTCCTACTCATGTTCTGCTCTTGAACACAGACACATGAAAAACAGAGATTTTCTTGTTCCTTTACAGTGTAATTATGAACTTTAACAATTTCCACAAATTGCTACATCTCCTCCACTCATGGAATCACAGAATATCCTGACCTGAGAAGGACCCCAGGGCTCATCCAGTCCCACCCCTGGCCCTGCACAGACCCTCAACAATCCCACCCTGGGCATCTCTGGCAGTGCTGTCCAAATACTCCCGGAGCTCTGGCAGCCTTGGGCTGGGACCATTCCCTGGGGAGCCTGGCAGTGCCCAGCACCCTCTGGGGGAAGAACCTTTCCCTCATACCTAACCAAACCCTCCCTGGCACAGCTCCAGCCATTCCCTGAGGTCCTTGTTTGAATTCCTGGGATCTGCTCTCTCCTTTTCCATCATCACCTACTGTTCTGCTCAGGCACTGCGTTCATTTAGCCTAAAGCCAAGTAAATTTTTTGGCACTTATAAATAAATATTTTCTGCTCATTTTGACATTTTCATGGCACACACAAATCAGTAAATCCAGTACAAGTGTGTCCATCCAGGAGGAAGCTGCTGATCCAGGTCCTGTGGATACAGGGAACCACATGTACACAAAGCTTGTTAGGAAAAAGGAGGTGTGAAATGAGTAACATAGAGCATGGATCCCGAGCTGCTGGAGCTGTCACACCTCTTTCCAGTGGGAATGGGAGAGACACTTTCCTGGGAGAGGTCTCCAGATGGTTTTCTTACTGCTGCAGACAACTGAGCCCATGTCTGAGCAGCCTCGCTGTGCCCAGAACTGCTGCCTCCCTTTGCACCCTTCACACCTCATGTCACTGGGACCTGCCAGACCTCAGCACTGCTCTAGCAGCATTTGCTGTCCCAAAGACAATACTTATCCTATTTTCCCTGGGCAGATTCAGCTGATTCAGGGGAATGGTGTGAAGGAAACGATACAGAAATAAGGATGGGTGATTATCCACTCTCAGAATTCTTCCCTTCTCTGTGGAGGTGCAGGAATAAATGTCTGCTTTTTGTGAGGTTTCATTCACGATGGTTCTATTTAATTCAGTGTTCCTGTGATCATCTTAATTTCTATCCAGAGGACAGACCCCTGGCAGGATTCAGGTCTTTAATAACTGCATTGTCATTCTGATGTCTCCATGTCTTACTCTTGATTTCCATTGTTTGCATCTCTTCAAAGGCACAAAGCAACAAAGTCCCAAAGGAGGAGATTTTTAACACACAGTTTCTGGTATCAGTGCAGACGTTTAGCAGTGAACAAATTAGAGCTGTGGTTATAAATTGCTGCCGGGAATGGGGGAGAATATGAAAGGTGTCAGGAGATGGTTTCTTGATGCCCTCAGGTCAGGGATGGTCCTGCTTTTCTGCATCCACAGAGATCCTAAATCAGGGAAGGGAAACTACCCAGGGAGCAGCTGAGCTCAAGGGAGCTGCAGAGTGATTCCCGTTCCTTTCCATGGCAATCCAACATCCTAGGGCTGTGAGCAGATCCCAGTGGGAGCTGTATGTGGACTATGTGGTGTCTGTGGACAGAGCTGGTATCTACAAGGACAGGGGGTGTGGGAGCTGTCACCACAGGCTGACAGATATTCCCACTCTTTTAGAACCCATTAGAGACCATGGATTGTTCTGCATTCCCCACCGGGGCTCCCTTGGAATAGCTCAGTCTCTGGGCAGACTTTGCTGGCTGTTTCTTCCAGCCAGTAAGGGAGGAAGGTCCCCACAAAAAGGAAAGAGTCTGAATAGATTTATTTTTTGAGAACTGTGAAAATGCTGAGCACCCTGATGGCTGCAGCTGCAGGAGGGCTGGGCTGGATGGGATATTGGGAAGGAATTGCTCCCTGTGAGGGTGGGGAGGCCCTGGTACAGGGGGTACAGAGCAGCTGTGGCTGCCCCTGGAGCCTTGGAAGTGTCCAAGGATGGGTCTTGGAGCACCCTGGGACAGTGAAAGGTGCCCCTGCCATGGCATGGATGGAACTGGATGGGCTTTAAGGTCCCTCCCAACCCAAATCATTTCATGATTCCATGATTCTGTTTCTCTTCATTGGCATTAGAAGAGGTTTCAGTCTCAGACATCCTATAATAAGATCACCAGAACCAGGTGAAATACCAGGAGCTGACACAGGAGGCCCTGGCACGAGTGATCCATGTGCAGCTCCCTGTCTGTGAGCCTTGGGGCAATCCCAGCCCCTAAGTCTCAACAAAACCAGCAGAATTATTCCTATTTGTAAAGTAATGCCAGAAAGAACGAAATCCATGTTAATAGCAAATCACAGGGTGTTTATTCAAAGCTTTTCATCGCCTGAACAAGCACTGGGACATTCCCCTCAGTGTGAGGAGCACTTCAGGCTCAGGGAGTGACTTGTTGGGACCAGACAGCGGCACAGGGAAGACCCAAGCCCAGCCCTCACACCACAGCCCCTTGACCTTTTCCCCTCCCACTCTGATCCTCTGTGATTTTGAATTCCTGCATAAACCAAAGGAAACTCTGGCACTTTAATTAAGGACAGCATTTACCCAAGGAATCCCCTCTCAGTCTGCACAGCTTTGCAGTTATTCTGCATAAGGAGCACATGGAGTGCTGGAATTAAGAGGCTATAAAACTAATCCACACAGAACAGAACAGAACAGAGAGACATGCTGGGAATCCATCAGCCTGAAATTCATCTGGATACCTTCAACTGCAGGACTGAGAAGATAGAATTTAACAGAGCAATACTTAAAATTCAGTTTTCATCCAAAGAGCAAAGCACTTAACAAATTAATTGAGCTTAGCATCCATGTTGAGAGCTCAGCACTGGTAACATCATCACAGGAGAGAGGCTGGTTTATGAGGGGCTGAAAGAAATACAGCAAGCCCTGAACAGACAAATCCCTGGCCCAGAGAGCCCCTGAGGTGACAAATGGCACCTCTGCAGTCTCTGCACATCATAACTCTGGCCTCATGCTTTTACCCAGACACTGCACCCAGTGCTGGCCAAGCTTTCTCCAAGAAGCAACACATCTTCCTTAGGCAAGGCTGGGACAGCCTCTCCTTATTTTTCCTGACTGCTCGTCAAAACAAATGCAACATTTTGCAAGTTTTTTTTTTGCTTGTTTGTACCTCAAGCTGCAGGGAGCTCAGCAGTTCCCCTCCCTCACAGATCTCCCTCTCTGCTGGTTTTTCCCCTCCCCTGCCAGATCCTGGAGGGAATGTGTGGCTTGATAGAGACCTCTCCTTCCCCCCAAGCTGTTTAAAACACTACAGCAGCAGTTCAAAGGAATAATTATGTTCTGTTCCAATGAAGAAGATTTATCCTTCCTTTTAGAAGAGCCTGACTTTGCTCCGTGAAAAACTGTTTGCATTTACCCACAGCTCCGTTACAACCTGTAATGCACCACTTATATCCTCCCTCCAGTCCCACAGGAGCCGAGCTGTTCATCATTTTCTTTCTCCATACAGAAAGTGCAAAATACCCTTCCTTCCAAAACAAAATCATCACATAAAGGATAAGAGTAAGAGGTTGTGAAAAACTCTGGAGTCTGTGACCACTTAGTGATACTTGGGTAAGATTTGCCCCTTCAGAGATAAATACTGCACTTTAAGAATCCGGTCTGTTCTATGGAATATTTATGGTGTGTTCTGCAAAGCATTCAGCATACAGAGGTAATTCCACTCTAAACTGTACATTAAGCAATCATTAATATTCCAAAGGAGAAAGTTAGAAGTTGATAAATGCCAGCACTGAGGTCACTGTGGCCGCCCTTTCCTCTCCAGCTATTTAATGATGTATTTGCTCCAGGTCTCCTTCTCACAATTGAAAGGAACTGTTCAGAAGAACTGTGATGGGAACAAGCACAAACACAATTTCAGGCCAGGATGGCTTAGAGACTAATAACTGAAATGCCAATGAGTGCAAATCGAGTATCAATGTGTAGCACAAAGTGTCTCAAATATCTCCAATTCCTGCTGCAGCAGGGAACTCCCTCGGGGGTCACCTATCCAGTGGTGTGAACTGAAGCACTGAACATGTCAGCAATTGTCCCATTCTGGCACAGGGGGAGCACAAGGATCCAGGGATCCCAATTCTGAGTCAGAATCATGGAACAATTTGGGTTTGGAGTGACCTCAAAGCCCATCCAGTGTCACCCCCTGCCATGGGCAGGAACCTTCCATGTCACAGGGTGCTCCAAATCTGTCCAGCTTGGGCTGGGAAGGGATTCTGTGGGGGATTCTGTGGAGCTGGGAAGGGATTCTCTGGAGCAATCAGAACAAGAAAGGGAAGAAACACCTGTGTTACGGAAATTCCCCAGCAACGGGCTGCATTTCCTAATGGGAGAGCAGGAGCTGCCCTGGGGTTGCTGCTGTGCCCTCAGGTCTTGGTATCCAAGTCCTGCTTTCAGGGCAGGTAAAAGAACCCAACACAGCACTAGCAGCAAAGGAAGGGTTCACAGGGGAGTTCCTGGTACAGGGTGCTCAGAGCAGCTGTGGCTGCCCCTGGATCCCTGGCAGTGCCCAAGGCCAGGTTGGACACTGGGGCTTGGAGCAGCCTGGGATAGTGGGAGGTGTCCCTGCCCATGGCAGGGGTGGCACTGGGTGGGCTTTAAGGTCCCTGCCAACCCACATTTCCCTGATTCCCATCAGATCAAACATTCATGCTCAAAGTGTTTTTCTTTTCTTTTTCCTCAAATTTCTGAAGCCAGGTGGGTCACAACCCATTTTCTCAGTTTCCCCTTCCATGCAAGATCTAGAGCTGTTTCTTTTCCACATCGCTGCAGAAAATGCCAAGTGCACATGAGTGACAATGAGCTGAGCATTCAGAAAGTGGGGAGATGTTTATCAGAAACGTCACAAAGTTGGTTGTGGTTTGAGAGGGAGCAGCTCATCCCTGAGCCACGACGTGAGGCAGCTGCAGGAGATTCAGAATAAGTTATTCAGACAATGTGGAATCTGCCCTGATATGAAACACTGAGTGACTGGAGCAGGATTTCTCCATGTAAATTGAAATCAGGGCTGTGTAAAGCTGAATTAAACCTTTGTCATGAAGCTGCAGAGCTGTCACTTGTATTCTTCCAGGATAAATTGGCAGCATCCACTGAGAACAGTCTTGGAACCGTGCTTTGGCTGCAGTAGCTGCTTTTAGAGTAACAGCAAAAGGAGATATCTGTTCTTCAAAATTCTAAAATGATACTAATTTACAGCACAAGAGAAAGAACCTCACCATGCTCTGCTTAGGGAATTGCTTCACAAAACTGAATTTCTACTACAAAGCTGCTTTATTTTCATAATTGCCCCTCTGGAGGAATTTTGTTAATTGTTCCTCTCTCTTCCCCTGCCTTTAATTCCAATGTTCCCTTTCCAGCCCAGGGGGATGAAGTCAAAGGGTTTTCATCTCGAGTTTGGAAAGCCAGTCAGCTTTCATTAGGGCTTCAGTCACTTTTAATCAGCTCACCCCAAAAAACAATTGAAAATAATTGCCTGAGCTTCTCCTGGGCTTTGGTCAGTAGAAAGGTGATCAACTGAAGATGGACCAGAGGACACTGCTCCTGTCAAAGCCTGGACACTTCCCAAGGTCTGAGCTAAGGAAATAATACTGAGTTTCATAATCCCTGCCTGTGCCAGTTAAGAACCCACACAAAAACTCTTGCAAGGTTTATATATGATTTCCAAGCATCTTTCTTGCTGCTGCTTCCTGTGGCTTTGTCCTGGCTCTTACTCAGAATCACAGAACCATGGGCTTGTTACGTTTGGAAAAGATCTCAAAGGTCATAGAGTCCAACCATCACCACTGACCTATATCCCCAAATGCCACATCAGTAGGTTTTCTGAACACTTCCAGGGATGGGGATTCCACCACTGCTCTGGGCATTCTAATGCTTTTCAACCTTTTCCATGAAGAAACTTTCCCAGTATCCAACCTGAGCCTCCCCTGGCCCAGCCTGAGGCCATTCCCTCTCCTCCTGTCCCTGTTCGCTGGGAGCAGAGCCTGACCCCCCCGGCTGTCCCCTCCTGTCAGGAAGTTGTGCAGAGCCACAGGGTCCCCCTGAGCCTCCTTTTCTCCAGGCTCAGACCCTTTCCCAGCTCCTTTAGCTGCTCCTGGGGCTCCAGATCCTTCCCCATTTCTGTAACCCATGGTAGTTGCTCAGACCTGCCCAGAGACATCAGCTGATTTAAAACCTCCCCAGCATATCCTGCATCATTTCCCTGAGTCAGGGCTGAGGTCTTGGAAATGAAAAGTGAGGCTGTGCTGACAATTCCACAGGGAAGGCAGCATGGGAGAGAGCAGAAAGAAGAGCTCCACAAGCAGCAGAAGAAGCCCAGTTTCTCAGACCAGTGGGGAAATTGGAGCATTGCAGCACTGAAAGGCTCTGATAGCTCCAGCTCCAGCAGATGGGATGAGCTGGTCCAACAGCAGCCTCTGCTTCCCATTCTCCAGTCTGTTCCTCCCTCCCTTGCCTCAAACCAGCCTGAAATCTGAGCAGATCCACCCCACCAGATTACCCACAGTCCTGACCTGGCTGAACTGACCCATGGCACCCTTACTGGGCACCCCCAGAACTGACGCCAGGGAAGGATGAACATCCCATTCCACAGGAATGAGCCCTGATCTCAGCCCAGGTGCTCCTGAAATGGCTCCTCCTGGGCCAGGGGCTGCAGGGACAGGTGGGACAAGGCCTGAAAGGACACCAGAGGTCAGATCACCCATGGAAGACAGGAGGCCACTGCCCAACAGCTGCAATTGTAGTCCTCAAAAATTATTTTTATCTTTATGGAGAATGGGAAACGTAATCATAGAATCCAAGAATTTTTGAGGATGGAAAAGCCCTCCAAGGCCATCAAGCCCATCCTGTGCCTGATCCCCACCTTGTCCCCAGTTCAGAGCTCTGAGTGCTACAGTCCAGGCATTCCTCGGACACCTCCAGGGATGGACACTCTAAACTTCCCTGGGCAACCCCTGCAAGGCCTGACCACCCTTTCCAGGAAGAAATTCCTCCCTAGAAGAAATGAAGCAGTTCCAGGGCATGTTTGACAGTAACGGTGTTATTTTCTGTGGGGAATGGAATAACTCCTCTGAAATACTCTTCACAAATGGGGACATGTGGGCCAGGTCAAATTTAGACTGGGATTAAGTTTTCCAGAGCTCTTCCCCTCATCACTGCACAGCCCTGGATGCCCAGAGATCTGTTCACTGAATTCCTCTGCAGCACAAATACATGAAAGAATCTCCATCTTTTCTTATGTTTCTTCCTCTTCTTCACAAAACCCTACAGTGAAGGAAAACCACCCAGAAGCTCTTGGCCAGTGCAGGTCCAGGGAAATGGGATGTCTGGGAATGTTCACTGCCAGGTGTGCCTCACTGTCCCTTGGAGCCAGGCACCCTCACACACAGAAAATACAGATCTGTGCCCAACTGCCAGCAATTAAACTCCAGATCAAAAGAACCACAATTGTGGATGTGCTTTGCTTATTATCATCTCTGTCTCTGGTTGCCTGAAGGTCTTTCCAACAACGTTGTCTTCAATTAATGAGAGAGAAAATGATCTGAGGAGTGTCAGCTCAATGAGGCGAGGTCCTGATGGAAATGCTAAGTCTGGGATCATTAGTTCAGCAGTTAATAGTACATTATCTGAAGTTATTGGAGCTAAATGTAAACAGCTCCTGGAGCCTGACTGATGTCAAGAGTGAAGCTGAGGAAACAAATTAGGGGAGGCTTTGAACTGAGCTTGTGTTGGTTCTGCTGCCACCTTCTGCAGAGGTGGCTCTTTGTTGGTCCAGAGCAGAAAAAAATGTTTGTAGAGAGAAAAGAAAAGGAAATTGAATCCATCACGGGCTTGTCTTCACCAAAACCCTTCTGACAATTCCTAACAATGAACTTCTTGGAGTAAGTGAGTTTATCTAAAGCAAATTAAGATAAAGCAAATTAAGGCCACTTCAGCCCTTCAGGGAAGCCTGATGTTAATCTGTTCCTTTAGCAGTCCTGAGCCTCCCATCCAGCTCCAGGAAGGCAAGATGGAGCAATTTAGCTTCATTTGCAATGAAAAGGGATTAAATTGCATTTACGACCTCATCTTTGCTGCAGGTGAGTGCTGCCCACAGCCACCCAGCTCAGCTGACAGGCAATTAATTTGAGGCAGAGGTAATGTGATTCTGATTCTGGGCCAGGAGTATTTGCTACAAGGATATAATCTGGTTAAATTAATCTTATTTAATTTTCCACTTACCTTGGTGGGGCCTGCACTGTAAGAACAGCCCTTCCTCCTGTTCTCTTCATGAGGATCAGAAGTGCTGCTTGCTTCAGTTTGGAATTAGAAAGGGAACTGCATGAAAACTAGTGAAACCAAGGATTTCACTTCCAAAAGAAAATCCTTTCCTGAACTTTCCTGTCATGATGTCCTGTGCATAAGCCAAGCACTGCATGTATCAAAGATAACCAAAATCATCCTTGGAGAGTCCAGCTCATCAGACATGGAGATTGCTATTGCAGGCTTCAGTTTTTCTCTGTCTTAGGAATAATACTTGGATTTTGTACAAATGCTTTGAAAACTTCGCTGGTTTGTGGCAGATTGCCTCTTTTAAATAACCCTGGAGTCCCCATCCATTGCAAAAGCCCCATAGGGAGCAGCCCCAAATCCACCAGAAATGCCTGAGGAACTTGACCAAGTACACAGGCAGTGAAGACAGCAAAGGCTCTCCTGCAGGCAGGTGAATTAATTCAGCACCTCAGGGGCCAGGGCTGTCTTGCTTTGTCCCAAAACAGGGAAGTTTGGTCTTGGGAGACTGAGATGAGAAGCTGTGGCTCCCTCTGAATCCCTGGAAGTGTCCAAGGCCAGCTTGAATGGGGCTTGGAGCAGCCTGGGATAATGTAAGGTGTCCCTGCCCATGGCCTTGGCAAGGTGTTCATAGAGACATAAGATCATAGAAATATGAAATGGTTTGGTGGGAAGGGACCTTAAAGCCCACCCAGTGCCACCCCTGCCATGGACAGGGACACATCCCACTGTCCCAGGCTGCTCCAAGCCCCCGTGTCAGCCTGGTCCTGGACACTGCCAGAGATCCAGGGGCAGCCACAGCTGCTCTGGGCACCCTGTGCCAAGGCCCTGCCCATCCTCATAGGGAACAATTCCTGCCCAGTATCCCATCCATCCCTGCCCTGGGCAGTGGGAAGCCGTTCCCTGTGTCCTGTAACTATTCTTAGGGATGCTATGCTCCTCCTATACTCATGGGAACCACAGGGTGCTTTGTGTACAAATCCTGATCCAGGTGAAGACACAGAACATGGCACCACCTCAATGTCTTTCCCCCACCTGGCACTGCCTGGGGGAGGAGGAAGAGTGGAAATAGGGAACATGCAGATTTTCAGATACAGAGCAATTGAATTTATTGAAGGAGCTCAGAGCCTTCCCAGCCCATCCCTTTTAGACCCTGTTTGCCTGGGGAAAGACAAACGTCCTGTTAACCACAAACAGCACAAACTGCAACCCTGTGATCTGAGCCATGACCTTGATTAAACAGCCAGGAAATCCTGGGAAACCTCCAGAGAGAGCATCAAATTCTTTGCCTAGGGGTGAAGGAGAAGGAAACAAGGAACAGATCTGTGCAGTCTCAGAAAGGATGAGGCATTTCCAGCACTCAGGCAGAGCATGTGCAATGACAGGAGTGAGGAGTGTAATTACCAGGGCACCCAATTTCTCTGCTCCAGGCAGAAGCTGATCAACAGATGGTTTGCAAAGAGCTCCCATTGCTCCTGGTGGCTCACATGGCATAATTAGCCAGGGAAATGGGAGCTGTGACAGGAGTCTCACAGTCCCAGCAGGCCCAGACACAGCCAGTGATGTTGCCTGATGCTGCAAACCTGAGTGCAAGAGAAAACTGCTCTGGAATGTGGAGCAGCACCAGGCTGGGGACCCAGCAGCTCATTTCCACCTGGATGCTCCATTAAAAAAAAACCATCAAATGAGGAATGTGTTGGACAGATTCACTTAAAAACAATTAGATTTTCCTGTAGCAAGACAGGAGTTCATAAGGTGAGAACTCCAGGCAGAGCTGTACTGGGAATCTCACAAAAATCCTGGGGTTTATTGGTGGGAGCAAGGCCAGGGAGAAAGAAGGAATTTGGAATTCCTCCCACTGAGAGTGGGCAGGCCCTGGCACGGGGTGTCCAGAGAAGCTGTGGCTGCCCCTGGATCCCTGGCAGTGCCCAAGGCCAGGTTGGACACTGGGGCTTGGAGCAGCTGTGTTTACCCCTGGAATTTCTGTATAATCCAGCACTCTCTGCAGACTGGCACAGACATTCAGAGGTGCTTTATGGTGGATATTTCACTGCCTCTTTCCTTTCAGGTCAGGGACAGACAAAACTCTTTCTAGAAAGCCCAGAGAAAGATTTATGGCCCAGCAGTGCTGAACAGCCTCAGTTTGTCTTGACTTCTGTTAAAGTTCCTGGGGTTCTCAGACATCTGCAGACTTTCCCCTCTCAAGCCACTCTTCAATCTCATCAGCAACCAGGCTTCCATTTGGCAGGAAATGCCAGTCCTGTAAACTCTGCTTTGATCTCAAACCCAGCATTTTTTTTTCCTCCTGATGGAGTCATCACACCACTTGCTTTGGGTGATGCTGGCACTTCTCTGCTTATGCTGCAGCTCCATTTCCAGCTCAGTACATTGATTCCATCCCAACCCTTTCCTTGTGATCAGACAAAAGACAGGATTACTCAACCATGTCTCTATTGATGAGTTCTCCTGAACAGATTTTATTTCAACAAAATGGAGCTTCTAAAGAAAAGCCCCACTATTGACAGTTTTCCTTCTGGCTTCTCTGCCCTCACCTGGAGCAGAGCCATCACTGGGTTTGGATCTGCATTTGAACTCCTTTGAGGAGAAGGAGCTGCTCCAGTTTCCCCTCTCTGCCATTGCAGTATCTTGGATCAGCCATGTCCATGATTCCCTTGCCATTAATCAGTTCCATTTCACAGAGCTCTGATTGCACTGCTGAGGCTGTACCTGCCTGGGCTCCTGTAGGGCACTTTAGGGCAAGCAGAGCATTCTTGACAGAAGTTATTCCATGTCTTTTTGCCTCAGGCATTGTCTGGCTCCAGCAATAATTGCAGGTTCTGCGTTTCATTACTGAAGAACTTTTGCTGCACCATATTCAGGACACGAACTCTGGGGATTTCTCATCTCAGGAGTTTAATTACCTCTTTGATTGAAGCAAATGTTGTATCAAGTGGAGAGAGGGAGGTCAGGGTTGGAATGATCTCCTCATACCCAGATTAGAAGTGCAGCTCCTGTATCTGCCATTGGCTCCTAATGAGGAATTTCAGATTCACCAGCTTCAAAGTAATCTCCAAAATGCAGCTGAACAGCTCCAGAGAGGAGATTTGACTTTGTTGCTCTGCATTCTGCACCATGCCCCTTTTTTCTCTCCCTTTTGAGCTGTTTGATACTGCCTGTGTTCCTTGTGCTCTGGAAACTCTGCATCAGAGCTTTGGGAGCTGCAGTTGGATGATGAATGTGATTAAACAAGCCAGAGGAGTTTGTTTCTCTCTGCTTGGTCTTGGACTGGGCTCAGCTTCCTTATAAAGGATTATAAAGATCTCCCCAGGTCAGGGGAAACAGCTTGGTGCCATTATTTATTTATTGTCCCACCATCCCAGCCCTGCCATGTTCCCCACAACACCAAATCTATCATGCCCCCCCAGAGCAAAGGGGCAGTGGGGATAAAATTCCCTAAAAAATATTGAGGGGAAAAAAAGAAAAAAAAAAAAAAAAGAAAAGAAAAAGAAAAAAAGAAGAAAAAAAAAAAAGAGAGAGAGAATAAACTTCAGAGATTCCTTGGAGCTGGAAAATTTCTATGTAAACCTCTGGTGTGGTGGACCAGGAAAAGGCAGGACACTGGGAAACCAGGCCTTAGTCCATGACTTGGTGTGTCCAAAGCTCAAAGCTGAAGTGGTGGAAGGTGCAGCTTTTCAGCCCTGGAGACAGAAATCCTGGAGGATTCCTGAGCTCCAACCTCAGTGCAAACTCATGTGGAGCTCTACAGCCACTGCCAGGAGGAAAAAAAAAATCAGGGAGGAAAAGTTGTTCAGCAACAAAATTTGCCCCTTGGTCCTCATCTTTGAAATTCTTGAACCCAGTCCTTCAGAGCTCTAGACTTTCTTGGTGAGAATCCAACCCCCAAGTGCTTGAGGCAGGGAATCCAATAACTGGAGGTACTTACAACATGCCTAAAAGTAGGAATTTACTAACTGAAGTCTGCTTTGGATCATAACTCTGAAGGATGAGTGCCTGGAAGATCAAATTGTTCAATAAGAGACATCGTGGAAGGTGGGAATTTCTTTTTCCGAAGTTTCCTTGAGTATGTAATGGACCAGAATTTCCTTCCACAAATACCCAGATTTCCCCCTGTTCCCACTCCATTGCAGCAGGATTTCACCAGCTTCTCTCAAGAGTAAATCAGTCATTCCATGACCTTTTAGGAGAAATTCAGCTCTTCCAAGGCATGTTTTGTCCAATACCCAGCCTCTCCCTTGTGAGGGCCCCTCTACTGTCAGGCTGATTTCCTGAGCAGAAAAACACAGCTGAAAAAGGCACCTCAGCCCACCCTTTGGAACGTCTTCCAGGAGAATGCAGAAGGCTCCTTCCTGCCTTAAAGCCCCTGCACATCTCCATGGCACCGAGTATGGAATCAGAAAATGGAATCTCAGACTGGTTTGGGTTGGAAGAGACCTTAAACCCATCCATTCCCATCCCCTGCCATGGGCAGAGACACCTCCCACTGTCCCAGGCTGCTCCAAACCCCATCCAGCACGGCCTTGGACACTTCCAGGGATCCAGGGGCAGCCACAGCTGCTCTGGGCACCCTGTGCCAGGGCCTCCCCACCCTCACAGGGAACAATTCCTGCCTGATATCTCATCCAGCCCTGCCCTGGGCAGTGGGAAGCCATTCCCTGTGTCCTGTCTCTCCAGTCCTTGTCCCCAGTCCCTTTCCAGATCGCCTGGAGCCCCTTTGGGCGCTGGAAGGGCTCTGAGCTATTCCTGGAGCTTCTCCTCTCTAGGTGAACACCCCCAGCTCTCCCGGCCTGGCTCCAGCCCTGGGATCATCATCTCCATGGACTCTTCCAGGCCTGTTCCATCTGCTCCGTGTCCTGCGTGTGCTGAACGTCCCAGACCTGGAGCAAGCCCTGCTGCTGGGGTCTCATGAGGGCACAGGGACACAATCCCCTCCCTCAATCTGCTTCCACTCCCTCTGGGTGCAGCCCAGTGTGTTTGGCCTCCTGTGCTGGCAGTTTACAATGTTGCCTCATTTCCCTTTCCCTTCTCCCCTTATTCTGTCTGTGGGGGCAAGACAGGGACATCCTGCCTGGCCCAAGGGGACAAACAGAGGAGGCAAATCCCTCCTGAACAAAGCAAAACAGGCTGTGACAATGCCAGAGCTCCAGCCCCAGGCAAAATCTGGCCTGAATTCTCCAGATTGCTCTTTTTCCATCAACCTGCTCCTCCTGCAAAGGCAGCTCCCCAGCAGGATCCTGCAGGATGTCCCCCAGGGGATCCACAGCTGCCACCTCCATGCCACACTGGCTCCAAACAGGTCCCAGTTGCCACCAGAGCTGCAGACAGATAAAAGACTCTGGGCTGTCACCACAGAAGCTGCTCTGGGTTCAGCTGTGGTGGGGTAGGAGCTTCCCAGCTCTGCCATCAGCTGGCACCACTGATCAGATCCTTGCTGTCTAACCTGGTTCTGTCAGAACAGCTTTAAAAAATTCAACAAACAAAACCCTACTATTAGCAATGTTTTAAGCTAATCCAGATCATTTTGATAGAACTGGGCTAGGGAGCAATTCCAGCTGTCACAGCAGGAGCAGGGCTGGCTCCTGGCCAGGGACAGGGCTGTGGGCAGGTGGAGCAGGACACAGAGCTGAAACTTCTCGGGGTGCTGGGGGTGGCCTGGCAGGACTGGGCTGGGTCAGCCCTGGGTGCCCAGGTGGCTGCAAAGCTGTTCCACAGGCAGGGCCACACTGAGACTGGGTTTGAACTGAGTGCAGGACAGGACAGAGTGATGGATCCACTCCAGGTCACACCTTGCTTTGTTCCCCAAGCCTGTGTGCAGGTGGGCTCAGCCAGCCAGGAATCTTGGCTGTCCCAGGGACAGGGGCCCAGGAATCCTGGCTGTCCCAGGGACAAGGGCCCAAGAGCAGGGGCTGAGTGTGGTGTGACAGGGCACTGAACTGCGCCACAAACACCACCCGAGCACTGGCTTTGTGTGACATTATCAGGGTGACAGCAGCGTTCTGGTGATGATTCACCCTGGGCTCATGGGGCTGAATAATTCAATGTTTCAGTGCTACCACACAAGAGTTCAGGCAGACCAGCAAATGCTGCTTCAGCCTCAGCTCCCAGCCCTGCTCAGGAACCTGCATCTGGGTGATCACAGAATCATGGAATCAGGGAATTGTTAAGACTGGAAAAGACCTTTAGTATCATCGAGCCCAACCAACAACCTGATGTGATATTCCTTGAGCAGCCCAGCTGTTCCCACCACTGTGATAATAAAGAGTTTAGCTGTAATGAGAGGAATCCTTGACCCAATTAAGTGTATCCTAAGTCTAGGTAGGAGTAAATGAGTGAGGACATAATTCCCTGTGTGCAGGTGGGGCCCTGGAACACAGAGACTTTAAGGACCAGATTTCTGGCTGTGCATTAATTAGAAGTGGGGACAAATTTTTTATGTAGGTGCCAATCTTACCTCAGCTGTGGACACTTCCAGTCAGTGGAAAGTCAAAGCAGTGCACAACCATGCACAAATCCCCCAGGGACTTCTGACTAACAACACTCTCTATTCTGACCAGCTGTTACACACCTCTAGTCCACCAGCTGTGGTCACAGCAATGACCTTGCCGTGGCATTGCTGGACTTGTATAAATTCATTTTGGCTGTGCCTTGAGCATGGCTGTGCCTCTGCCTCACGGACAAGAATTTCTGTGCTCCTGCAGCAGCTCCTCCAGCCCCTCAACCTGCCCCAGTTTAGCCCAGTGTTGGTCCCACTGGGAGTCAGAGCTTTTGAGTGGATTAGCAACCGATCTCTGCTGCTGCCTGGGCATAACAGAGATGTCTCCAGAGCTCTGTACCTCAAAAGTTCCCTCAACAGTTCAGACAGTGTGGGCTGGGGAGGCTCTCTCCAGGCTTCCTCCCACATTTCCATCCAAACAGGTTTGTTTATCCTTTGTAAACACAGACAAATCCAGCAAAAAATTGGCCTTTTTGACTTGAGGAAGTAATTTGGTGTCGCAGCAATTGTCAGACACGGTGGCACCATCTGCCACACTCACATGACTGTAATTTGCCAGACACTTCATCACTTCCCTGTTTCCAATTATCCTTTTCCTCTGAACAAAGCCTGTCTTTAACACAATGCTGGTACATCCAAGAGAAAGGAGGAATAATAATCACATTTTACCATTATCCAGCAATACATTATTCATGCTTCCCTCTCCTAGTAAAATCTTCCTTTCCCTAATATCAAGTGGTACATATTGGAGGGGAATGGCAGAGCCTCTGGGATTCCAGAAGAGTTTGCACTGCTCTCATTAGCATAGGCTCTCAGATTAATCAGGATATTTATTATGGAACAATTTCACTGCAAGGACTTCTTGGGGAGCAGGTGCAGTTTCACCTGGAGTGGGAGCACAGCACCACTGCCATGGACCCTGATAACCCAGGCAAGGGCACAGCACTGCTAGGACATGCTGAGGGCTTGGAACATTCCAGGCTTGGCTGCAACGATCCCCCTCAGGATCACGGAACCTCAGGCCAGGTCCAGAGCCCACAATATCAGGGTTTCTCAAGGATCACACACACTCCAGGCACAGCTCCACCTGCTGGGATGGGACTGTCCAACTGCCAGGTCACAGCCTGGAGGCCCCTGAGCAGCCCTGGAACAGCTCTGCACCAACAGCAGTAAGGGAGTCACAGACAGGTGCCACAAACCAAACCAAGCAGGGAGGGAGCTGGGCAGAAGAGATCCAGTAGAACTTACAAGGGATCATTCACGCAGAGACACAATGCTGGGGCCATAAAATATCTTGGCTGGAAGTGAAAGACCCACTAAATTGAGGTGAAAGCCAGAAAATTTGTAGGGTGAAAGAAGACCAAGATAATGATCAAATATATTAATAAAAATCTGGAAAGTTAGCTCTTGCCCAGACAGGTTGAGGACTCCACATCCCTGGAAGTGTCCAAGGCCAGGTTGAATGAGGCATGGAGCAGCCTGGGACAGTGGAAGGTGTCCCTGCCATGGCAGGGGGGGAACTGGGCGGGCTTTAAGGTCTCTTCTCAGGCAAACCACTCCATGATTGTCAGTAGGGACCAAGGGAAGTGGTGCATTCCAGGTTTTGTGATATCTCCAGCTAAGTACAAATATCTTTCCCAGCTGAGACATTTCAGTGCCATTCCCTGAGGAGCCAGAGGGATTTCTGCTGTTTCCAGTTTGCAGGAAGGACAGTGGAGGACACAGTGCTCTGCCATGGCCCTCACATCTTCACCTACCACGCTCCAGTGACTCCTCCATTAAGTCTTAAAGGGCTTCTGCATAAAACAGAAGGGCAAGGACTTTAACAACTGTGACCTTTCACAGCCAAACAAATTCCCCAGCCAAAGGAAAACTTCCAGTACCTCCTTGGTCCTAGAAAATCTCTAGGCTTCCTTAGTCCTTGGAGTAGGTCCCAGGGCAGTTTTTCTTCTGTGTTTATTCTTGCAAATAACAAAGGCAACTGTTTGCAATGACTGAAACCCACCATCTTTAGCCAATTTCTAGAAAAGATGCTTTAATAAACGTGTTCAGCCAGAATGACCCAACCCCAGGGGCAAGGCTGGTGCCCCCAGCTGATCCAACATCCCCATCACAAATCTAAATCGAGGATAAATAGAAACACAAGGAAGTGCAGATTGGTCCTGCCCCTCAAACCAAGCCTTGCTCAGCTGCTTCTGGGATGAGTAAAGAGGAAGAATAGCCTTTGGTTCAGAGCAAACCTGGCATATACCAAAGGATATTCCTTAGCTGGAAGTGCTGGGGGTCGGGCAGAATTCCAGATAGTGGAAATAAGGCCTGCACCCTCCTGGGCGAATTCTGTCTCTGTTTTGTCACCAGAAAAATTCTAATTTTACAAGGAAAGTGAGTGAGAGAGAGAGAGGGCTCTGTGCTTTAAACATTCAGCTGTTCCTAATCTCCATCCCTATAGACTGCTCTGGAAACCTCAGTCTTGGTTGTTTCAATTCCACCTTGTAAATACACAATTTATTGAAGCTTTATTAAATGCAATCTACTCTTCATGTTCAGATTTGCAAACCTTTTACAAGTTGCAAATGATCTTTTATTGATTTTTCCCTTTATAGAGTTGTTGTTATTTACTTTGTTTACCTGGGAGCTCAAGGCCTGCTGGAGAGAAGGCTCATTTACTGCAGGTTGGATGAAAATAAGTCCAGCAGTAGCTACTTAATTGTTTTGAACTATTATTGTTAATTGGGATTGTGTCTTTGATTCACTGAAAGGTAGTGATTTAATTGCGCTGCACCTAATTAGCAGCAGTTTTGATTAGTGAGCTTCAATTGGCACCAACCCTTAGCAAACAGAGCCTTGAGCAAATATTTTGCTAAACATCATGTGGCTTCCGGGGTAGGGGGACAGAGATAAGTTTGGTGTTGTGGAAAGGAAGGACAAACAAGTGATGGAGAAGGACATGAAAATCCTCCCAAGCAGGAGCACCTGAGTCTGAAAGGAGAGGTGGGGGGAGGACCCAGGAGCTCTGGGTGTGGAGGTCAAGTTCAGTCCTTTAGATCATAGAATCCTCACCATTAGAAGAGACTTTCAAGTTCACCTGGTCCCCCCATCAGTCCAGCAGCACCATAATCCCAATAAACCACTACATTCCCAAGGGCCACATCCAGACTCCTGTGGAAAACCTCCAGTCGTTTTCTCTGGAGCACAAGCTGGTATCATTCACCAGCTGGCAGAGCTGTGTTCAAACCACAGCCCAGATGATTCTGAGGGAAGGAAGCCACTGACAAAAAGGCCAAATGTGTCACAGGGAATGTCCTCAGGGTCACATTATTTGGAAGAGAAGTTGCCTGGCTCCTATCACTGGAGAATCTCCTCTGGGAAGGAAAACATCATTACTGCAGTATTGAACTGCACGGAGAGATTTATGATCTAATTTAAAGGTGCAGGGATTTATTTGTTAATTGTAATAAACAGCAAGTTCATTATACTCCAGCCTCCAATGCAGCAGCATCTTGTAGACAGGGAATAAAATACTGATTTCATTCACTTGCAGGGCAGAAGTTCATTAGGGAGGTGCCAAGCACTGAGAACAAACCACCACTCCTTCTCTGTCAGAAAATGTCTTTTAATGGGATCAACCACATGGGGAAAGAGGGTCTTCCTTCAGGAGGTCCACCTTGCTCCTGGGAGCACCACACAAGGGGTTCTAAGATTTTATTTTATTTCTTATTATGTTACTCTGATTTATTGGCCAGTAAATTAAACTGAATTCCCCAAGTTGGGTCTGTTTTGCTCAAGGCAGCAACTGTTGGGTGATCTCTCCTTGTCCTCTCCCCAACCCAGAGCCTTTCATCCCATTTCCTCTTCCCTGTCAAGCTGGGAAGGGCACAGACAGAGCAGCTTTGGGAGCACTTAGATTCCAGCCAGGGCCAACACATCAGGGCCTGGGCACTCCAAGGGAATTTTTGAGTGTGAACAGGACTAAAATTTGCAAGGAAACACGTTCACATTTCCCTACTTGCCATTCCTCCTGGCTTTTCCAGGGCAACAACATACTGAGAAGCCTTTCCAGGGACTTCACTTGGCTGTTTTGTTGTGGTAACACCCTGAACTTTCTCAGCACTTAAGCCATTTTAATTACATTTATATTTGGTTTTGTGATTGTATTTATTTCTATTTATGCATGTACATTTCAGTTCTTCCTTGGAATGCAAATTTAGCCTTGAACTTAAATCCTTTCATTTACTCACTTTTATTCCTTTGGATGTTGCCTGTTAAGAGCCTGTTTTCCTGTGACCAGGAATATTAATTCAAAAATGGCACTGGCCTCTTCCTTCAGTGTGAATAGAAAGATTTAGGAGCTGGTTCATTCAGGAGATCCTCTCCTTCAGCACCTGATTGTTTGGCAATGACTCATTATTAAGGGGACGTGTCCATGTCAGGCCCTTTTGCTGTTGACTTGTGCAATTTGCTGATTTTATCTGCAAATCCCAATTTAATGATTCCTCTGATCCTGGGTATGGGCTCCACATGACACTCTGGTGAAAATTAAGGAAGCGTTTGAAGGAATTCAGTGGAAAAAAAAAGAGAGAAAAATAAAAGATCCCAATCAGATGCTGAAAAAAAAGGAAACCTCTCCCAGAAGTACAAATCCTGCTTGTTCTCCCTGAATTCAGATCCATGGGGAAAGAATTTTCTCTCCTCTATATTTTTCTGGCCTTCTTTGTAGTTTTTCGTCCTCTGGAGCACAGGACTGAGTGGTGACAAGTGAGTCCCTGACTTGATTTCAGGCCACCATTTCTGACTGGTTTTCCACTGGGAAAACCTGGAGAAACATCAGCAAGAGGGATTTACATCTGACAGCCTTGGTTGCTTTTCAGCCTTCACAGAGTCATGGACTCCACTGGGCTCAGGCCCTTTTCCTCCCCATTCCCTCTTTTTCCTGGCTCCAGTCTTGCCACAGAGCTGGCACCATTCCCTGCACCATGAACCAGATCAGATTATGGCATAACAACAAGAGATCATGGAATTATGGAATCCCAGAAGGGTTTGGGTTGGAAGAACCTGAAAGCCCATCCAGTGCCACCCCTGCCATGGGCAGGGACATCTTCCACTAGCCCAGGTTGCTCCAAGCCCCATCCAACCTGGCCTTGGACATTTCCAGGGGTGGGGCAGCCACGACCTCTGCCAGTGTCTCCTCACCTTGATGGGAGAAGTGAGGGCAGGAGCGTCCCTTTCTCCCTCCCTTCCTTACTCACATGGACTTCACCTCTGCCCTGAGTTGGAACAGTCCCCAGGCACTGTGATTGCAATTTCTCCCACTCTCACCACTCAACAGCACTCAGGTTCTGCAGCTTAGAAAGTGTTGCCCCTGAAAAGGAAAACCTCATCCTGCATCTCTGTTGTGATGCACCCTACACCTCCAGCAGGTGCTTCCAAATAGGGAAAGAGTCTCAATTTACCTTTAGACATGTTAGGAAGTTTAGTTGGAAAGTTTTGTGAATTTCTCATTGTAATTGGCTCAGAGCCAGCCCAGATGTGTGGATTGGACTCTGAGAATGTAACTCAAAGACTATTGTGACTCTCATTGGGCCAAGGGCCAAAAAGCCCACCTAAGCTATTAAGTACTAAAGAGAGAGAACGAAGAAACTCCATGCTTTTCTAAGTATTGTGGCAGAATGTCTGAAGTTTCTCAGGTGCCTGTGCATGGCTTTATTATTTGTTTTCTGTAATGTTTGTTATTTTTTTCTTTATTAACCATTTTGATTTACGAAACACCTTTGAGGAGCAGTCTCACTCAAATTAATTATAGCCACCTTTCTGCTAGGCTGGTCCTCAAACCCATGCATCTCCTCCAAAAATTTTGCCCCAACTTTCCTAAGAAATGTAGGCAAAAAAACCACCCCTGCTTTCTTTGGGAGGCAGAACTGCTGTCCTTCTTTCCAGTAATTTTATTTGCTTCCAAAATGCTCCAAAACGTCAAAATATTTTTATTCTATTTTCAGTAAAATGTTTTTTTTTTTTTTTTTAATTAGCACAAATTCCCTGTAAGAAGAACAGGCTCTCACTGCTGAATGTGGAGGGTGGATCCACCATCTGGACAACAGACTTTGGATCCTCAGAAAACAGAAGCAAAACAATCTGATGTCATTGCTCTTCAAAGCATCAGAATTTTGTTTTGCAATTTTACAACTTGGGGAGATTTCAGAATGGACAGAGGGAGGTTTGATGTTGAAAATTCAGGGATTGTGCAGCCCAACACGAGGTTTTCAACAGGCCTGGAGGACCGTGGAATACACACAGGGAGAGCTTTGATTTAAAGAGAGAGTTGGGTTTTGCAGAGATTTGCAGGAGGGTGCTCAGGGCTCTGATGGAGCAGCCACAACTTCTCTGGCCAGCCTGTGCCAGGGCCTCCCCACCCTCACAGGAAAGAATTTCTTCACAATATCACATCAAACTCTGCCTCTGCCAGTTGGAACCTATTGTCCCTTGTCCTGTCACTACCACTTTTTTAGCAGCCTCCCTTAGGTACTGGAAGGCCACAATGAGCTCTCCCAAAGCCTCTCTTTTCCATGCTTAAAGAGATATATTAATTATAACTATATTAAATAGATAGTTTTTGTCTGCCTCAGGGGTGGAAGAATACTATGAGATGGAGCACAAAGGTGCTGTGCTATTCCAGATGCTGTAGCCCAGACAAAATAGAAAAGCAGGATCTGCTTTGTTCCCCTTTGTTTTGGCCTGTGGCAGCACCTGCCTGGACTCTGGGATTAAACCTGCCCCAGCTCTCTCATAGATCAGCATGAGATGTTGGTAAAGCAGGGGAAAGGCAGGAGGCAGAATATAAAATACAAAGTGAGGAGGTTGCAGGAGTTGCTGGATTGAAAATCATTCCTGGAAGCGTCCAAGGCCAGGCTGGATGGGGCTTGGAGCAGCCTGGGCTAGTGGAAGATGTAGGCTGAATAGGCTTTAATGTCCCTCCAACCCAAATCATTCCATGATTCCATAATTCCATGGTTCCAGCAGTCCCAGCTTTTCTAGCTGAGTATCACTGTCATAAAGTCCTGAATCCTCAACCATATCAGTTGAAAAAGAAGATATTAAGATAGTCACCATTTTAATCAAAAATCTTGAATAAGTGGAAGTGTCTGAGAAGATATTGCCAGCCCATAATCAACTCACCTCTCTAACACAAATCCCAGGTAGACAGCTCAGATTCACAACTGAACAGAGTCAATCATAAAATTGTTTCATTAAAAAAGCACAAATACAAAAAGTACCTACAGAGAAAAGATTTTGAGTCCTGCCTTTGGGTCGAGAATGTTTTAAATAAAGCATTGGTGAAACAAATCTGTGGATTTGCTTAAAGTGAAGTTGGAGAGAAGAAAACAAGATCCACAAAAAAAATAAGAAAAGAAAAGAAAAGAAAAGAAAAGAAAAGAAAAGAAAAGAAAAGAAAAGAAAAGAAAAGAAAAGAAAAAAGAAAAGAAAAAGAAAAAGAAAAAAGAATATTCTCTAAAGCACTCTTCCAGGCCTTTAAGCCAATCAAAATCATGTTGGCAAATCCTGCTTTAGCTCATGAGCTCCCAGAGCTCTTTGGTGCCACTCTCTCTGTGCAGCAGCTCCAGGCACATGGAGAAAACTCCTGGCACTGCCCCGGGGTCATGGAAGACAGCAGCAGTTGGACCACACAATGTTGTTGATAAAATTTGGCACAACCTTTGAAATATTAACCTGCTCCAGAGATTTTCTTTACTTGTTCCACAGCCATGACTCCTTTACCAGAATTTGTAAGGAGTTTGGTAAATGGGTTAAGAGAGTTAAGAACAAATTCCACATTGCCCTGCACATACCACGTGTGACACTCGCTGTCTTTCTGCTTCATAAACAGAATCCCAGAATAGGTTGGTCTGGGAAGGACCTTAAAGGCCACACAGTGCCACCCCTGCCATGGGCAGGAACACCTTTCACTCTCCCAGGTTGCTCCAAGCCCTGGCCAACCTGGCCTTGGACGTTTCTGGGGATCCAGGGGCAGCCCAGGGGGCTCTGGGCACCCTGTGCTAGCCTTGCCCATCCTCACAGGGAGGAATTCCTTCTCAATATCCCATATAACCGTGCCCTCTGGCTGTGGGAAGCCATTCCCCCTTGTCCTGTCACCCCAGACCCTTGTCCAACATCCCTCTTCATGTTTCTTGTAGCCTCCTCAGGTCCTGGAAGGTCACAATTAAGTCGCCCCAAATCTCCAGGCTGAGTCCAATGTCCTGCAATGTCTGCTGGTGTCACTTCACATATCTGGCTGTCCAGGAATGCCCAGGAAGGTCAGGATGGAGCTGTCTGGAGATGGTCCAGCAGCACAGGACCTACCTGAGCTCACAAGTATCTGAGCGTTAGGTGCAAAAGGAAGGAGCTGCTCCTCCAGCACAGGTGATTTTCAAGTGGCCGAGGAGGATGAAATCTCTTGTTAGCATTGAAACACATAATCACAGAATGATTATATGCAGGCGCTTTTATTGAAAAGCTCTGGGAATCAGGGGTACAGGATACAGACCCAAATCTGACTCCGACATGGATTCAGGATGGACATGTTTTTATACCCTTTCATTATATAATATATATTAATTATTAAACTCATATTGTTCTATTGTATGCATTGATTTTATCCAAGCATGAATCCTTGTAGTTTTCATCAGGTCCCCCAAATATCGTTTCTCATGATTCTTGTTATGATTAAACAATAATCATATTCAATTACCAGACAATCATTACATTTAACAATGATATAATTTACCATATGATGATGATGCAGGTGCAGTTTCACATGATCTACTAAGGACAAAGCCTAACCTTCGTTCCCAGGGCCTACCTAGCCCTGGTTCCCTTTCCCAGGCCTATCCAGGCCCAGCCTTTCTTTCCACCTCCCCTGAATCTATTGTATACAATTCTCATGATTTTAGAAACATTTTAACCGTATGCTATCACTCTCACAGTGCCAGCAGGAAAAGCTTAGAGGAGCTCCAAAGCTGCTTTGTCTGTACCTCTGAGGTAACAGAGGCAAGACCCAGTCCAGAGGAGAATTTCCTGTAGAGAGAGTGTTTGGATGGAGAAAATCCTTACAGAGCCAACACTTGTGTGCAGGAGAGGGAAAGGCATTACCTGCCTGAGTAGGTTTTTTCAGCACTAAGGTGGTTTCCATTTTCAGCACAATGGAAAATTGGCTGAGTGTATAATGTTGGCTGAGTGTATAAAATTGACTGAGTACGTAAAACTGTCTGAGGACCTGAGATGGCCTCTGGGACCCTGCTGCACACACATGCCACACAAGGAGTCTGGTATTTCTGCAGAAGGGTTGGCAGATTACAAAGCTACTCATGATTAACAATTACTGCAGCCAAGGCAGGTGCTTTATTTCTGCCTCAGAGGGCCCACAACTTAATCTGGGTCTAAAATAGACTGATAAGGTTCAGGGAAGGACACAGGTAGAGCAGCCTTGCATCCTTTATGTGTGAGAGTGCTCAAAAACAAGTAAGAGAATGGTGGAATATAAGAGGCATTTGAAATTAAAGGTTGGGATGAGGTTGTGGCTTCCCCCTGGAAGTGTCCAAGGCCAGGTTGGATGGGGCTTGGAGCAACCTGGGTTCCTGCCCATGGCAGGGGGATGGAATGAGATGATCTTTAAGGTCCCTTCCAACCCAACCCATGGGATTCCATGATTCATTCTAAATACTTCTCATTTTGTTGAAGGACATCACAATTCCTGCCATATTTAGCAAGTCCTTGTTTCCCTCAGTGCAAACCAGGAGCGTTTGTTGAAGTGCTGAAGGTGATCCACAGAACCAGTCCATGGAAGCACTTCAGGAGGTACTGGGGCTTCTGATATTATTGACAAATGAGATGCACCTGCAGCTGAACCCTCCTCTGCCAAACAGCTGAGGGAAAGGAGAGCAGGTATTGCTCATCATTTGTTTAGATTTTGTATCTGACTAAGGCCAGTCCACAGAAGTGTGCTGAGCTGTCCAAAGCCAAAATACTGCTCTGATGGCAGCCCCTCTGCTTTGAAAACCACACCTGACACAGGAGTTGCAGCAAGAGCATTAGAGACTGTCTAAAATACAGATCAGAATTAGACCTTAGCATGGGGAGTGATTTCTTCCCTCCTATAGTGCCATCAAAGCAGCCATTTCCTGCATCCATCCTGTCAAGTCACTCAAAACTCTTTTAGGAGCAGCACTTTGCTCCTGGAGAGACAGAGGCATTTTTCCTTCCCCACCTTCCTGGTTTACAAGAAAGCCTCAGAACAAGGACATTTTATTTTCATTTTTTCAAGGACTGATTATGACCAGACTTCAGGTCAGAGCTGATGTGTAGACTTTCCTGGGAAACCAGGTGGAAAACGTCACTGACCATCACATCGGCTGTACTCCAGCTCCAGGAGCTTCCCTAGAGAGGAGAGGGGTGGTTCAGGGAGAGGTTTCTGGGAGCAGAATTGTAACTCACACCTTTTCCTGGGCACAAGGGAGCTGGGGCAGGGATCTCTCAGAGCAGAATTCTATCATCACATGAGAGCCCTGTGCTGGGATTATCAACTGATGTGAAAGTCTGAACATCTGAATTCAGCATAAAAGGATTTGGAGAGTTTCCAGACAAGGTTTTCTGCCACTCTGAGTCCCAGAGGACACAAGACACTTCCCTTGGATCATTCTGGGCAATGGGATGGGCCCTGCCTTGGGCAGTGGGAAGCCATTCCCTGTGTCCTCCATCCCTTATAAATCCTCTCTCTCCATCTTTCCTGCTGCTCCTTCAGGTTCTGCAAGGCCACACTGAGGTCTCCTCTCCAGGCTGAACAATCCCAGCTCTCCCAGCCCTTCCTCCCAGCAGAGCTGCTCCATCCCTGGGATCACCCTGGAGCCTCCTCTGGCCCAGCTCCAGGTCCCTCCTGTACTGTGCCCCAGGGTTTGGGCAGCTCTGCATGGCAGATCCTTCTTCTTGCCTTTGCTCTGCTCCTCCCTCCTCCTTCCCTACCTTTAATTAGCACCTCATTAACACATCTTTGAAACGCCAATGATTTTTTCCTGAGTTAAGTGCTCAGGTTAAATCTTGTATTTCAGCTCGGAGGAGAAAGCAGCCAAACCACTTTTCCTTCCTTGTGCACAGACTGGCTTACCAGAGCATCCTCTCTTTTTTAGCAGCTTTATTTTACCTGCTTTTCACAGCAATAAATGAACCTTTACATATTTCCTGTGCATTATTGTTTAGAATTAGAGAATCACCGAATTTTCAAGTGTTCAAAGCTTTCATCAGCAAAACTGAACATGGAAAGGCATCACATTATCCAATGAGCCTCGACCCTTTTTCTTTTTGATTTTGGTTTGACGTTTTATTTTTCAATTTTCAGAGAAACAGAGCTTTCAGCGAAACAACCCCAACACTTCTGTTTAAGTGTAAATTAATTGGCAGGACTCCTTTCAACACTGCAGCTCTTCATGTCTCTCTCAGCTGGTAATAAATGTTCTACATCCTTTGGACTTCCAGGCTGCCTTTCATCTGAGAATCTCAAAGTGTTTAGCCAAGGGCTAATTAATCAGTTCCAGCCCAGCTCTCAGTGAGACAGGTAAATCTGAGGAGTTAAAGTGTCAATATTCCCAGTATAGATTAATTCCCCAGACACTTCAGGCCATTGTTGGGCCCACAAGAGCTTTCCTGCTCTTTGGTGCAAAGTGGGATGTTGGACCTCACTCCAGGGAAGTGGAGGGAGGGCATCTGTCTCACTCAGGTCTTGGCAGCTCTTTCAGACTTGGTTTAAAATTCTGCATTAAACCAGGAACTGAGCAATTCCTGAGGAGCCCAATACTCCCTCTGAACAGGAACACAAGAGGTGGTTTTCTCAAGCCAAATAAAAACTCCCAGCTATCTAAAAAATGTGAAAACTGATCCCAGCAGATTTCCCTGGACCTCTCTAGAGCTTCACACCTCTCCTGTTTTATTCCTGGGGCTTTGCACTACCCCAGGTTATTTTACCTCCTGTAACACTGGGTGTAGGAACTCCAAATATCAAAAGAAGAGAGGTCAAGGTGCTTCCCTCAAGTGCTGCTGTCATGTGAATCCCAGTAAGGAGGGATCCATCAGCCAGGGCTGTCTGCAGTGGGGCCCTGTGTCAGACCCTCGCTCTGTGAGAGCTCACTCCCTGAGCTGCACTGACTGCACAGCATTGACCCCAAATTGTCACCCCAAATCCCCTTTAGACCATAGAAAATTAAATATATTTATTATTCAATATCTCAACACAAATACTACTGTTTCAAGTGTTGGGGAGAAGAGGCTCTGAACACAACCAGGGAACAGCCGCTCCCTGTGCATTAAAAGGGCACATCTAAGAGATGTCTCTCCCTCCCCATATCCTGCTCACGACTCTTTGGACATTTGTGTAACCCTGTAGGCACCATCCCAGCTCTGGGAGAAGTTCACATCCTTCTGTGCTTTCCCAGGGATGATCTTGAGCTTAGGGGAACAAGCTCGGTTTCATATCCAGTCCTCTTCTTGTGGAAATGTTCTCCAGAAGGAAAGTGACCCCTGACTAGGAAGGAATTCTTTCCTGTCAGGGTGGGGAGATGGTTGGCACAGATGCACAGAGAAGCTGTGGCTGATCCTGGATCTCTGGCAGTGTCCAGGACCAGGCTGGACACTGGGGCTTGGAGCAGCCTGGGACAGTGGGAGGTGTCCCTGCCCATGGCAGGGGTGGTACTGGGTGGGCTTTAAGGTCCCTTCCAACCCAAATGATTCTGGGGTCAACGCACATGGGCCCCTTCTCCAGCCAAGATGTAAAGTCCACACCTCCCATCACAGAGATGGATCTTCCCTATTTCCTTTCCCAAAGACTGGAGATGGCTCCTTGTATACAACTGGGTACATTTTATATTCTGTGCATGATGTTTCCTGATGTTTAGAGTCTGGAATATCCCTCTAGCCAGCTCGGCTCTCCTAGACCTGCTCCCTCCTGGCTTCTTGTGCAGCTCTTCTCTGGCAGAGCAAGGACACTGAAAAATCCTTGATTCAGAGTGAACCCAGCTCAGCCACAGCCCAGCCCCCTGTGCTGCCAGAACTGTTCCCACAATGATCCCAAAGCTCAGCACTGCAGGAGCTGCCAGCAATAAATGAACCATCTCCCAGCTGGAGTAGGACAGGACCGTTTCTCCAGCAGGACTTCCAGGGAGCATCCCAATCCTGTAACCATCACCCCTGGCTCCAGGTGAGTTATCTCCATGTCCTGAGCCAGCACTCCAGCTTGGTTTGGGCTGACAAGCCTCCCTCATCCCCTCCACACCTCAGAGCGTTTCCACAAGGCACCCTCCCCTCCCTGTGCACTGCTGCCGTTGTTGTGTTCTCCCTGGAAGGGTTCAGCAGAGCCCTGCCAGCCTCAGCCGAGTGGGAGTGACAGCTCAGAGTCTGTTGAGGGAGCCATGCTGTCATCTCTGAGCACTTGGCCCTGCTGACGATGCCCTGGGCTAGAAGATGCTCCTGTCACTCGGAATCAGCGTCAGCCCTGCCCACAGATGCTGGAGATATTCACAGGAAATGACCCTCGGAGCCCTGCTGGGGCACCAGGAGCTTCTCCAGTGGCTGAATGCAAAAAACTTCCCTTACTTTTGGAAAGGATGAGGCACCAAGGAGCTTCACATGTGTGGGTCTGTCCCAACACCTCCCGTGTTCCAAGCTCAGGGATTGCGGCTCCTGTCCCCCTGACACAGTGCAGGGGTGCAGGTCTGTCTTGGTTTGGATAGGTATTTGCCAAGGAAGATTGGAGTCTCTCTTGGAATGTAAGCCCCCCCTCCCCCTTTTCAAATTATTATAAATTTGCAATTAAAAGGTTGTCAGGCAAATATTTTGAGAATAGGCATAGCAGTTCTTTACTAGGTATATTAAAAATACAAATGTTGTAGTACAAAAGAATAAGCAAACAAACAAACAAGGAATCCCAGAAAACCCTGACAGAGTCAGAAATACAACCTGACATTGGTCAGGGTGTTGGGAACAGTCCAAAGTCAGCCCTCCTGGAGTGGCAGATGTGGTCCTGTTGGAAGAAGAGATGGTCCCGTGGAGCCAGGGGTAAAAAGTGGGTCTGGTCTTCCTTTGGGAGTCACGTGGGAACACCGGAGTGCCTGGTGATACTTGTGGCTCCTTTTTATCTTGGTAGAAATGATTTGCCTTCTGCTCCCTGGTAGAGCATCTCACAATACGATGATGAAATGTGTCATGCCATTGGTGGGCTTTGATGGTGCGTTAACAAAAGATATTCCTATGGGAGTAGTGAAAGACTGAGCAGAGATAAGCTACAATGCCCCACCCTGTTTTAACAGCTGGCTTGTTATCAGGGAAGGCAGTTACCCCCTCCCTCCTGGAGTTACAACAGATAAGATAAAACCTCCCCAGCTGAGCTTTTGGCCATCTCTTTGTTTTTGGTCAAGTACTCTTTAAGTATCCAACACTTAGTCTCCTTGGTAATTTGTGGGGAAAAAATTCTTTAAAGTAAAAAAGGAGGAAACCTAACCCCAACAAGGTCCTTTCCTGAGAGGTTGGTATAATCCACATGTCTCCAGCCTGCAGGGTCTGCAGTCAGGAACTCAGGCCATTCCCATGGGTTCAGGAATTCTTGTGTTCATGGGCTGACCCAGTGCTCCCGCAGTGACCTTCACACCTGTGGACATCTGGAGCATCACAGTCTCTGATCCATTCCTGATTTATGGGATCTCTTGCATTTATATGGCTTCTGAATTTCCCAAAATCCACAGGACCTGTCTGACCTCTGACACTTGTAATTCCTCCCCAGATTCCCTTGTGCTTGACCCATGGTTCAAACACAGACAGAAACCTGTGCAGTAGCCTCACTTCCTTAGAAAACTGGGCTGGAGAACCTGAAAAGAGCCTTCCCAAATTCAGAATTCCTATTTCAGCAGAAATTAACATCTGACAATTCATTTCCATTATATAATACTTCATTAAATGGGAATTCTGTGAGATACTAGCTTTCTAAAAATATTCCCTGCTTTCAGAAAAGGAATTCTGGTCCAGCGTATCTTAGTTTTATTATTTCCTCATTATTTCATGAACATTCTGCTCCCTCTAGCAGAGATAATGTGTTACCATATAAGAGTTAATGTAGTCTGGCTTTTAGGGGTTTTTTTCACATCATTAAGTTCCTCTGCTGTTCAGCACTGATTGAAATGTTTCATTTCTTTAAAGATGAAAATGTCTGCAGCTTGCTGTAATCAAACACTTTCCAGTATAAACAGGCTATTTGGACATGGAAAAGATCAGATTTTCAATCAGTACTAAGGAACTGCTGCCCTTCTCTAAAGCATTAGACACTTTTTAAAGAGTTTTGTTGCATATTCATTGATAGCAGCATCTGTTGAGGTCCATTATTGACAAACAATGAAATACAAAATAATAGAGAATTGTAGGATCATTAAAGAAAAGCCCTCTGGGGTCACTAAATCCAGACTGTCACCAATCTCCACCTTGTCCCCAGCCCAGAGAGCTGAGTGCCATGTCCAAGCCTTCCTTGGACATCTCCGGGGGTGAGGACTCCTCCACTCCCTAGGCAGTTCCAATGCCTGGCCACCCTTTCTCTGAAGAAATTCCTCCAGATGTCCAATACAAACAGGGAAAACCCAAACTATAAAAGCTAAAAAGTTAAACAATGTCAGAATGAGTTTATAGGAACATAAATATTTCCTATAGATCCGGAGAGGGACTTTTCACAAGGATGTGTCATGCTAGGAAAAATGTGAATGGCCTTAAGCTGAAGGAGGGCAGGGATGGATGGGATATTGGGCAGGAATTGTTCCCTGAGAGGGTGGGCAAGCCCTGGCACAGGGTGCCCAGAGCAGCTGTGGCTGCCCCTGGATCCCTGGCAGTGTCCAAGGCCAGGTTGGACACTGGGGCTTGGGTCCCCCTGGGATAGTGGGAGGTGTCCCTGCCATGGGAGGGGTGACACTGGATGGGCTTTAAGGTCCTTCCAACCAAAACCAGTCTGGGATTCCACGAAACACAGCCCTTCACATCCTGACTGAGAAAAAAAATCACTTTTATCTTTCCCTGCTTCAAAAAGATACCAGCTTAATGAAGCAAATAGAGGAGAAAAATCACTGGTCAGTTTTGCAAAAGAAAATCACTAAATCTAGAACAGAACTTTCCAGTACTCCAAAAATAAATAGTTTTAAAACTAGATTTAACTGAAAGTTTAGGTATTTTCCATGGCTTGTTCTTTTACAGACTTGCACATTTTTCCTCCATTTCAGCACATCCTTAAGGACTTGGAAAGGTGAAACTCAGAAGTTTTGAAATAAAAATGAAAGTTAAAAACTGAAACATCTGGAATAAAGATTTTACTGTTCAGTATCTCAGTTTTCAAAGACAGTTACTCCTCCCCTCCAAACACATTTCTAGTAAAAAGCAGAAGCTGTCCCATAAAATGAGTGAGTTTACACTGATGAGAAGAGATTGTCATTTATCCCTGGGAGCCAAATCAGCATCTTTGCCTGCAGCGTGGAGGGCCCTGAGTCAGCTCTTCCTGCGGGGGTTCCCCACCTCTTTGTGCAGTTTGTGATGCAGCTTTGCTGAGCTCAGAGCTCCCAGACTCCACCAGGCTGCAGTGAAGCTCTCCTTGAATCGCTGAGGAGGCTGAAGAGCAACACCTACTCTGCCTGTGGAGCTAGGATGGGTTTGTTCCGGTGCGTCTCCTGCTGAGGAGCTCATTACTCATGAGGAATATGGACCAGCCAGGAGCATAATTTGCATCCCCAAATCAGATGCAAATTCTCTATCGTTTGCTCTGCCAATGGTGCACCTGCTGTGTCTGGAATTGGAGCAAGAGGGAGATAGATTTTAGGAGGCTCTTCATAAAGTGAGTAGGAGCTGAACTCTGGCCAGGGGCATGTCCAAGGTGGCCCAGGGTGTTTAACCAAATTCTGCTTCTTGTGGAATGTGTGGTTATGGAGCAAAACCCCCATCAGTGGTGAGGGATCAGAGGAGCTGCTCCCTGATCCCAGAACAAGGCGAGGAGTTATGGATCTTCTCTGCTGAATTCGTGGGAATATTTGGTTGGATCCTTGGAAATGTCCAAAGCCAGGTTGATGGGGCTTTGGTCACCCTGCGACTTTGGAAGGTGTCCCTGCCCATTGCAGGGGTGGCACTGGGTGGGCTTTAAGGTCCCTTCCAGCCCAAGCCATTCCATGATTCCACGAATTCATCAATACCCGACAGACATCAGTCAACACATCAGCCTAGAGGCAAAGTGCAAGGAGACCATGTCCAAAAATGCTGATATAGGTGAGAGATGAATTAATTTAGAGCTGGATAATATAAAATAAGAAGTATCTGCTCAGTCAAAAGCTCAGACTTTGACAATTTGGTTTAGTCCCAGCATTGGGTATAATAACAGTGTTTGTGTGGACATGTTTATCCACATAAAGTGGACATTTCAGGCTTGTCTGATTTAAGTGTCACATTCTGGATGAGTCCGGCAACGATTTGTCTTCTCTTCCTGAAATTATTGCTTCTGGGAAATTCTTCAAAAACCAGGTGCCCCATACTTCACAAATTGAACATTTTCTTCTCACTCGCCTGAAGTCCCAGGTTGCACTGAGTGCACAATAAACTCCAAAAGGGATTTCCAGAAATGACTCATGGAAAACACAGCTTTAGTGCAGAAGCAGCCAATCTCAGCAGGAGAGAAATAACAATTCCAGCTCTCATAGGTAACAGCTGGCAGGGAAACATGGTCCAAGGTCTGTCAAAACAAGTCAGACTTCAAGGCAAAAAGGACTGAACACTAGATCCGCTTTCCTGCATAATCCAAGTCATTGGTTGTGTTTGAGTTACTCTGTATCTCAACTGGAAAATATCTTTCTGAGGGAAAGAAAAAAGTGATTTTTTTACTTAAATATTGCTGGAGCTTGAGAATCCAACAGTGCCTACTGTGAATTGTTCCAGAGCTGGGTTAACCCCTGTTAAACATTTATGTATGTTTTACTTGCAATCTGAATTTGTCTGGTTTAAATTCCTCGTGCTTGGTCTCCTCACTCTGCCAGCAGGCTGAGGACTCCAGCAAATGAAACATTTGGAATCTCCAAGTCTTCCATCCCTGGCTCCTCTTCCTCCTTGGTTTGCATGGATGGGCCCAATTGCCAAGGCTTTTAACAACTCATTTTGCAAGAGGTGTTTTGTTTTGGGGTTTGTTTGAGGACTTTGGTGGGGAGAGAAGGTGCTCCCAGTCCATCAATACTCACAGGCTAACTTTTCCTTTTCATACTGGTCTGCTTCAGTGTAAATATTTAATGTTAATAGTTTAGAAGAGCTGCATTTCATATTCAACTGTATTTCAGGTAGCAAAAAAATTAATTAAACTCAAGTACTAACTTCAAAAAGGATCAATCAGGCCTGGCCAGTAAAAAAATCCACATTTTAACAATTTCAACCTCTCCTTGGCATCTTTTTCTCTATGTTGTGCAGGGAGTTAATTAGACTCCTAGACTAATGAACTATTTGGTTAGACGGAACCCATATTTGTTTCAATGAACTCACTTCATTAAAATGAAAGTCAGCAGACCAAAATATTTTCAGTTATTTTAAACTCTTTGAAATCCACATATAAAATCTACCAGAGAAGTGTTTTATGTCAAGGACAGATTTTTTCTTTTCATACAAGCTTTTGACTCTTACCTTCAAATTATCTTGTGAAGTCAGAAATTTTAATTTAAGTAAATAAAATTTAAATAAATTCCCCAAAAGAACTCTGAAAATTAAAACAAAACCAAAACCAAAAAAACACACATTAAAAAAAAAGGAAGAAAATAAGAGGCAAGAAATCATGGCGGGAGATGAGATATTCACTTTGAAACAAAACAGAGTTATAGTCCATAAAATATTCCCATATTGTCGATCAGCTGCTTTGTGAACAATCAGCTGTGATTAAGGGTCTGTGTTCAATGATCTGCAGGAGGTTCCTGTAAAGCTCTGCTGCTGCAGAAGCTCCAGCCCTGAATCTCCAAAGGAAGCTTGGAAAACACATCTTCCTGAATGTCTCTAGTCTATTCCTGATCCAAGCCAAGCCTAATTGCCTGATTATTGATTATCCCTTTGGAGTGCAGTCATCGCGACATCGGCTGGATTTGCCATCTGCCTGTCTTGTTAACAACCCGTCTATTTCCCCACAAGCTATGTCTCCCAAGAAAAACACAGATGGTTCCCTCCCGAGCACGTCCCGGGAAGGGCTGCAAAGACAGATGGCTTTGGAGGGAGCACAATGGGGTAACAACTCTGCTTCTTCTCTCTTCTGGAACCCTGGTGATCACTTGCCTCGGATCAGCCGGGCTCTATCCTCCCTTGTGGCTCTGGGATGTTCAAGGACACCTCTAAACTTAGAATAATGGAATCATGGAATGGTCTGGGTTGGGAGGGACCTTAAAGCCCACCCATTCCCACTCCTGCCATGGCAGGGACATCTTCCACTGTCCCAGGGTGAGCCAAGCCCTGTCCAGCCTGGTCTTGGATACTGCCAGGGATCCAGAGGCAGCTACAGCTGCTCTGGGCACCTTGTGTCTGGGCCTCCCACCCTCACAGTGGAGGATTCCAGGCCTGGTCACCAAGAATTTGGAATTGGGGTTTCAGCTGGAATTCTCATAGATCACATTTAAATACCCAGAGGCCCCTTTGGAGTCTGGAGTTGACTTGGAACGACCAGGCAGGATCCAGGTTTAGCACCTATTGCAGACCCATGAAGGGGAATTTCTTTTGTTATCCTGATTATACCCAGAACAGCACTGATTTCCCTGGAATCATGGACACAGAATCATGGAATATCCTGAGCTGGAATGGGCTCAAAAAGATCACTGAGTCTAGCTCCTGGCCCTACACAGGACTCCCTCAGCAATCCCACTCTGTGCCTGAGGGTGTTCTCCAAACACTTCCTGGACTCTGGGCTTTGGCAGGGGAGCCCAGTTTGTAAAAAAATATTTCAATAGTAATAAAGATGTCCAAAATATCTCTGGAAAATACCCTTGAGAACTAACTCAGGCATTCCCAGTCCCAGGAAGAGAAATTCCATCCCCAGAGCTTTTGCTCCTGCTCCCCAGGTGATGTGCCTGGCACATGGAGACAGGTCTTCAAAGGAATTAGACAGGAGCAAAGGGCTGATGATGAGCAACTAGTAATTAGCAGAGTAATTAGAGCAGGCAGCGTGAGGAAAGAACGTGCTAGCTCTGCTCCATCTGACCCTGAACCATGAGGATCCTACAGCACAGTTCAGGTAAAATGGGAACGGGAAGCAGAGTGGTCCACGTACAAAACAGCAGAAGATGAGAATATTCCCAACACCACCAGAGCAGAGGCTGTGCAAGCTGCTTTGGGCCATCTCCATCTTCCTCAGGTGTTATTTTGGGAGAGGTGAGAGAGATTTAAGCTTCACTAAAAACATTTCTGCTCCTATTAGTGAAGAGTTACCTTGTGCCTCCATTTTCACTCTAGGCCCTCTGCAAAATTCACTCAGGAGGGTTGTGTCTAAGACACTGTTTTTCCACTCTGTGCTCCATGCAGCTTTCCCCTTTTCCAAGAAGAAAGACTTTTGAATGATTAGTTCCACCACAGTCTCACTGTTCAGAGCCTGGTGTTTCTGAAATGGGTGCGAAAGAGGGATTAACCTGCCTTGGGTCTCAGCACTCCACAGGGAGATTCCAGAACCCCCAACCCTGTGTGATGTGCAGGAGGAGGAAAGAGATGCCAGCATGAAGTTTTGGGTTTTATCCAAAGGTCAAATAAATCCTGGTAAATGTAACAGCTCAGAAATGTAAGCTGCTGGAAGGGTAGAGGGTAAAAGCAGTAACCGGTGGTCATTTGGTCAGCTCGTTGTGCTCCTCTGCGGAGTGTGAGCTAAAGGCCTATGCCTAGAGGAATTTCTCTAAAACCACAGCAGGACTTTGGGAAGAAAAAATTCCAAAAATTGAGAATCATGGTTATAATGGAGTTATTTCCAAAGTGGGCACCAAAACCATGTATAAGATGGTGCCGTTTCCATAGAACTCCTCAAAATTCCCATCTGAGCATCAGGTTATTCCCTTCCCAGATAAAATTTCCCGCCTGAGTGCATTATTCACTCAGCTGATTAAAGCCATGCCACTAAATTTAAGATTATTTTCCCCTTATCTGCAAATTTAAAGAAATACATCCTTGGATGCACTTTAGAGAGATCTGTCTGGTTCTTAGTCTACCAGAAGTGAGAGGAATGTGGAGTTCATGACCATAATTTATTGCTGTTGCCACCCCAGGAGGGCTTAGAGCCCTTCTCTGAACATGGACAGATTGGATCCCATGTTGGAAACAGCTGGATCTCTCCACTGGCCACTGGAGAAGAGGGAGATCAGGATTTCAGCACTTTGTAACTCATTTCCCAGAGGCCTTAGGCCTTGGGATCCCAAATCGTTTATCAAAGCTCATTCAGACACTTTGCACAGACACACACTACAAATAAAGTACCAGAACTATCAGTGCTTCAGTCTCCAGACATTGCTCGCCTTTCAAAAACTCTTCCCACTCCTCAGTTATCCAGCTTGCCCAGCTGGTATTTTCCTCTGGTACTTGTGTTTGTAGAGAAAAATGAAGTTGTCAGACTTCAAAAGTTCTTTCATTGTCTGAGCAGATTTGCCAGAGCAGCTGTGCAGTTTGGAGGCCTCTCCTAAAGCTTTAACATAATTGCCTCTTGGAATGACAATTCCCTGGGCCCCACAGTGTTTCTCCCGTGGGATTGCCCAGGTGTGGGCAGGAATTAGGGAAGCACAATCCCCTGATGGAGCAAAGATACCTGGGGACAGGTTTGCCCCAGGAAAGCTCCACACCAGGACTGGTCCCCCACCACCCCTTCCACACACTGAATACTCTCTGGTAATCCAGCTATCCCTGCCAGCTCCTAGCCCCTGGAACAGCCAGGGGCCAAATGACTGTGACACTGCTCCTGAGGCACCTCCTGCAGCACCTCCTGCAGCTGCTGCCTTCAAAACTGCCTTTACTCCTCTTCCTATGGAATGATGCACTCTGGATTAGTCTTAAACCCAGCCTATTTAGCCATTTAGCCTTCAGAAGGACGTGTGGAGTAATTGCTGCCCTATTAAATCACCGCTGAGCACTTTAAATATGCAGGAGGTCAGCTCAGCCTTTGAGCTGCACTTTTGAGAAAATGGGGTGGAAAATGTCCATGAGACAAATTGCCAGTTAAACAGCCACAGTTCCTCAAGGGAAGAGAATCTGAGGACCCTGAATCCTGGGAGAGACAGAGGGAGAATGTGGCCCCAGAGCTTCTTGGAGTTTCTCCAGCTGTGAGGCTGCAAACAGCTCAGGTGGAAAGAGCCTGTTTTCCTGCAGAGCCCTGTGTATCCAGGGCACAGCTTCAGGGCAGGCTGCAGTCGGATACTCAGGCTCCTTTCCATTTGTTTACTGGAATTTGGTACTGATTATGGTGTGTAATGGTTTTTTCTGTGGTTTTCCAGGTGTTCACATTCAGTCTGGAAGCTGCACGTGCACAGAGCTCCTGCCCAGAGCTTGCTCCTGCTTTCTTCAGCCAGCCTGCTCCCAGCTCTGAAAGGTTTTACCTTGAAGCTGTCCCACATTCTGCAACACCAAGTGTCAAGCAGGACTGCCCAGCTCACTGCAAACAGAGAAACCAGCACACAGAAATATTCAAATACCTCTGATCTGAACACATCTCAGGTGCCCTGTGGTGTCCTGGCCACTACACCAGACTGATAAATTAAAAATATTAGAAAGTAGGCCTGGCTCAAGTTCATTACAATTCTCATTAGCTCTGTGGGAGAGCTGTAGGGAAGGGCTCAAAGCCAAAGTGAGCTTCAAACACTGACACCTTGTTCCCATACAGCCCCTCCACCTGCTTCGAGCCTGCAGCTCCTCCGAAGAGCTGCAGATTGGCTCCTGCTCAGAGCCCTTGGATACCCCCTGGAGGAGCCCAGCCTTCAAACAGACCAAGCCCATGCAGTGAGTGTTGGGAACTATCTCTTGTGAAGCTGGAGGGAAATGAGAATCACATTTTTCAGGAGAAGTTATTTGGTGGCAGGGAAGCGCTACTGAGCAACAGCAAATATCCACACAGTGATGCCAATTAGCTGAAAAATCCTCGTGTAAGGATGACAGGAACACCTCCCAGGAGCCAGGCAAGTCTGAGGGTCCCTTTCAGCCCACAGCAGCTTAATAGTGGCTGAAAAAGCATTTTTAGCCTTTGAGAGGCATTTTACAACTCCAAGACCAGACAGCCTGGAGCTGCACTTTCACTCAGCAGCGAGAGGGTTCACAAAGATTTATAAACTTCTCAGGAGGAGAAACACCAGCACACAGGGATGATCAGCTTGGACAGTGCTGGGAGACCATAGAGCCCCTTTCAGTGCCTCTCCAAGAGAGCTGAAGAGGGACTTCTTTGGACAAGGGATGGAGGGACAGGACAAGAGGAAGTTGCAGTGTGGAGAAAGTCTCTCCTCGGGCTCCTCAAAGAGAACAGACTAGAGTTTGTCACTGCCTCCTGCAGCTGGGATGGGAAGGACTGAAGCTGGTGCCAGGAGTTCTGAATTCCCAGGGAACACAAAGGAGTCCTTTCCAAGAGCTGCAAGCAGTGCTGACACGCCTGGGAATGCTGCCTCCAGGTATTTGCCAATAGAACTTTGGCCCTTTCCATTCAGTCTGATGTGGGTGCAGCTCCAGGGAGTCCCTCCACAACCTGGAAAAGCCACGTTTTGGGGCACACAGAGGTTTCTCCCAACATGAATGTGCTGCTTTGGGCTGACATGACTTTTGGGGTAGATTTGTAGAGTGAAATCCAAACTATTCTACTTTGTGCTGCTCCAGCAGCTGCAGAGGAAACCAGAGGCCAAATTCTCCATGGCCTGGAGCACGCTGGGCTTAAGGGGATTAATCCATTCCTGGGGATCAGCTGTGAGGCTGGGAGACCAGAAGAGCCTTGGGAAGCAGGGAATGGCTGGGGAACAGGCTGGAATGGCAGAGATCCTCTCTGGCACAACTGCCCTACCAGACATGGTGTGTGGCACTTGCCAGCTTCCATATAAAGTGTCCCCAAGTGCCATGAGCTGAGCTGGTGGAAGTGGGGTGTTGGCAGAAGAGCCCCATCCCTGCTGGCAGTTCTGCTGGCATCAGCAGGTTGAGGTTGTAATTTTTTTAACTTTCCTTAGCTGATGGATTTACAACAGCCAAATTCAGAATCACAGTGAGGTATCCAATCCTCTCCTCCCTGCACACATGGCTCTGGACTCCTGGAATATCCTGAGCTGGAAGGGACCCATAGGGATAATCCAATCCAACCTCTGGCCCTGCACAGGCACCCAAACAATACCCCCCTGGGCATCCCTGGCAGTGCTGTCCAAACACTCCTGGAGCTCTGGCAGCCTCGGGCTGGGACCATTCCCTGGGGAGCCTGGGCGGTGCCCAGCACCCTCTGGGGGAAGAACCTTTCCCTGAGATCCAACCTAATCAGGAAAATATAGGAAATTTGCTCAGGAATGGTACAATAGAGGCTTGTTATGAAGAAGAGCTGAAGACCAAATCCGGGTCAGACCTAAGTGCTGTTCCCTCACCCTTAACACTCACTCAAGTTTGAAGGAAAGAGCTGCAATGAAGGAATTTGTAGTAGGAAAAAAAAAAAAAAAAAGGAAAAGGATGTTTTCAGTTCTTTTGAAGACCCAAGAACAGTTTCTTTGAGTACATTTTGTAGTGCCTCAGCCATTCCTATTTAAACAAAGAGAGGCAGAAAAACTCGTGTAACCTGAGCCGGTTCCTGAGCTGGTTTATATTCCATGGCAAGCTGGAAATAAAGACTCAACAATGCACTTTTTGAAGTTTCTTTTCTGTGTGCTGTGCTAAGAAAAAAAGAAAATAAGGGATAACACAAGAGCAAGAGCCCAGGTGTTGTTATTTTACTGAGAAGGGAAGAGAGAGGAGGTTGCTTGGGAATGCAATTAAATCCAGCAGCAAAAAGCTGAAAATCAGCATGTGTGAAAAGAATAGGAAACAGTGTATGGGTCTGTATTTATGGAAAATGTCCTTCTTTTGCAGCATTTGCATAAAGCCCAAGGCATGGAGGGAATAGATCTGTCTATAGCAATCTGGAGCCCCAAGTGCCAGAAGTCTCCTGTAAATATGTGATGCAAAGGAAGATTTTGAAAAAGGAATGCCCCAAAGCCTCAGAATTCAGAGCAATGAAATCTCTGTCATGCACAATAACACATCTGTCCAAGCCGGGGGAGAGTGGCCTGCAGTCACTCTGCGAGTGTGACTGACTCCCTCCTCCCCTCAGCAAAGGGCCAGCCCTGCACAGCCCCCTCTCTGGGGAGATCAGAAAATCCCAGAGCAAACAGCACAAGTTCAGATGCAGGAGCAGATTTTTGCTGTAATTCTGGATAATTTCTTTTGCTGGTTGAGGGCACAGCCCCAGGATCACTGGTACATTCTTAGCAATGGTTATTGTGAGAATTTTCTGATATACAGCTTTGTGCTGAAGATTTTCTGAGGCAGCTGCACAATAGAAAAGATTCTCTTGTCTGGTTCAGGCAATGTCTCAAATTGGCTGGTCAAAAATAATTGTTTACATTTTGTAAACAGGAATTTATGAGAGAAACAGAAAATTAGATTACAAGGATGTCTTTAGCATGTAGTGGTAAGACAAGGGAGGGATGGCCTTAGCCTGAAGCAGGGCCAGGTTAGGTGGGATATTGGGAAGGAATTCCTCCCTGTGAGGGTGGGGAGGCCCTGGCACAGGGTGCCCAGAGCAGCTGTGGCTGCCCCTGGATCCCTGGCAGAGTCCAGCGCCAGGTTGGATGGGGCTTGGAGCAGCCTGGGACAGTGGGAGGTGTCCCTGCCATGGCAGAGGGTGGCAGTGGAGTGACTTTGAGGTCCTTTCCCAGCCAGACCACTCCAGGACTCCCTGTTCTCTGCAAGGAGAATTCTCAGGCCAGCAAGAGACTTGGAGCATGAACACGCTCCCTGTGTGACAGCACAAAGCCAAAGGATGTTCTGCTTCCTGCCTCCTGTGCTTCTCTGCACACTCAGACTCTTCTCACTGTTCCTCCCTGTGCACAGTGATTCTTTACACAGTGAAAAATATCTGAATTTATTTTCTGAATTTCCCAAATTTGTGCTCCAAATGCACCTGCATTTCCTGACCAGGCATGGAAGAACTTATAGCCAAAGGGTTCCCACAGACTCAACAGACTCAGTTCTGCTCTGTTCTCACCCTTTTTCTCTGCAGAAATCCCAGCCCCCAGCCCCTGTCCTCCTGAGGAGTTGAGTCTGATCTTATCACCCCCAAGGGAGGCAGGACAGCTCCACTGGAGCTCAGTGTGGGGTACAAACACACAGGACTGGATCTTCAGTTGGAAATTATCATTTTATTGGGCTCCAGGAAGGACACAAACCCACACTTGACTGTTCCCTTCATCTGTGGGTTAGAAAAGTGTTTGATCAACATTGGCCTGTCATTAAACCCTCCTGGAATCTGGGAGCATGAGTGACAATTCCAGGGAACATGGAGCTGCTTTGCTGGGGTCAGGGAGAGGGGATTCACATCACTGCATAGACTGTGCCAATCTTTTCCCTGCATTTAAGCACACCAGACTCCTCCAGCCTTGCCTAGCCCTGACATCTGGATCCATTCGGAATTTGCAATTCTAATTTGAATCAGCCACACCAATTGTACTTTTTTTTTTTTTTTGGCTGCACTATTGATTTTACAAGATACGTGGTGCTCTTCCACCTGTGTGCAAGCCTCCTGCTGGGAACTGCTAATGGAAAAAACCACCTCAATTAGCAAGAATTCCCTCTGAAATCCTTGAAAATCCAATATTGCTGATTAGTTTGTTAAAAAAATCTTATTAAGAAATGCTTGGTGACTTCCCTAATAATATCAAGGAGCAGATCCTAATGCCGAGCTCCCAGGAAGAGTAATCTTTCCCTCTCCTTTTTTCTTCCCTGCCTCCAGCAAGGCTCCAAATTTGCACCATGCAGGAATTAATTTCCCAGCCCCTTCCTAGTGAGCCATGGATAAGGGGAACTCCACTCCTATTTTAGCTGCATGCGGCAAATGGAGCTATGGGAAGAAATTAATGATGTTAATCCAGATTCCAGGAGAGGAGTGAAAAGGAAGAGGGAAAAAAGGGCCCTTTCATCCCTTTAGTTCCATCAGGCAAATTAACTTCATCTCCTGCTTATCCCTCTTCTGCTTCAGCCTTGGATTTACATTGGCTGAGCTGAGTATCTCCTCCTGATAAATGGAAAAAATGTTCCTTCTGCAGTTCCTGTGGCCGAACACCTTAACGAGAGGTGGGACAACCCAAAAATACCAAGGCAGTTGTGTTTGGGACATGAGCCAGAGCTGGCTCCAAGCCTGCTGCTCTCTCCCACAGGGATAATCCGGTTTCCTCTGCTGGGCGCGTGCCCACGGTACCAGGTAACAAACACACCAATTCAGCATGGAATTAAAGCAATAAATGCATCTGCACATGTCAGCCTCTGTTTTATTTGTAGATAATCACTGCAGTTCCTGTGAGCCAGACTTGTCACTGTTTTAGGAAAAGGGTTTTGTCTCCCTTTGTATTCCCAGTGTTTACAAAACTATCTCATAGCAGTGGAGGGGTCACCAGCAGGACCTTCCCCTTGCACAGAGCAGAACCAGAGTCTGCAGAATATGTTGGGCTCCACGTTGGTGCTACACAGTTCCCTGAGCTGGTTTGAACGACCTTGTGCTGGTGCCCTTGTCAAGACAGCAGAGAAACAGCTCAAAGGTAGCTCTGGATGCACCAGGCAAGGTTCAGGTTGGGTGACAGGAAAGAACTCTTCACTGAAAGAGTGGTCAGGCTTTGGAAGGGGCTGCCGAGGGGAGTGGTGGAGTTACCATGCCTGGAAGTGTTCAGAAAATGAATAGAAGTGGGACTTGGTGATCTGCTTTAGTGGAGTTTAGTCAAAGGTTGTATCTTGGAGGTCTTTTTCAACCTTTGAGATTCTGTGACTGTGTGATTCCTTTTCCAGAAGCATTTCTGAGTGAGGGAGAACTTAATAAAGGAAGCGCAGGCTACACTTCTCTTCTTCCTTGTCTCAGTCAACCAAGGAACAGCTTCCAAACATTCGTGCCATGCTGAGGACACCAGATCCAAGGAGATCCAAAGTTGTGATCCCACTAGAAAGGCTGTGCATCCATCTGGGCTCATTCCTCATTTCCTCAGCCACAGAGTTGGGCTGGAACAATTCCACAAAATCCCTACAGAAGGGATTTGGTACAAACAATAACACCCCTCCCTTAGGTTTGTAAGGATTCAGTGAGCAGCTCTGAAGTTTACAAACATCTTCTCTGTTCCAGGTGGGGTTGTTTTGCTCATTTTGTTCTAAACACAGCAGGGGATGAGGAAAACGAAAATGAGAAGTCATCAGCTGGTGGGAAACAATGAGACTGAGCACAAAGGAGCCTTTCCCACCTTGGGGGACCCAGGAGCTCTGGAGATGAATGTGGGGGACTCTCCTTATGGTCCAACCTACCCTTGGCTGAGGAGATGTTGCTCCCCACCATTCCTGGGGAAGGGGGATACTGCCTCAATGAGCTGACATTTGGTCTTTCTGATTTTCCAACCCCTGGAAAATCACCAGCTCTGGCAGGAACTCTCCATGTGGTATGCTGACAGCTCTGCAGAGCCAGGTGGGAGCCCTTCATCCTTCCTCAGCCTTCCTTTTCCTTGTTTTCCTGAGCCTCTGGACCAAGCTGGGGCCACCCAGCCCTCTTTCAGCACATGCTAATTCTGACATTTCCACAGTGTCTGCTGTCATCACCAGCTCCCAATTTAACCTGGCTGCAGAAACACCTCCTGCATCCCAACCAGGCTGGAGCTGGAGCTCAGAGAGACAGCTGGATGGGACTACAGCACATCCAGTCACTCCCTGCTTCCATGTGTGGGAATTGCTGAATCACTTCATTTTCCCCCTTCTTCCCCCCACCAGTCCAACTTTTCATTGGCAGCCACAGTCACTTGAAAAGATTTTGCTGGCAAAACAAGTCCCTGCTGAGCTCAAGCAAGGCTTTTGCCCCTTGGGTTTCTATATCAGCCTGTGGATGTGGAGGGGATGCTGCAGGAGTCACTGAGGAGTCAGTGGGGCTCAGAATCCTGATTTTCCTTATATCTCCACAGGGCCCCATTGGTCCCTCACATCCCTCACTCCCGACAGCTCAGCTCTGAATCCCTCCCGTGATGTGAGAGGGCTCTTGTGCTGCTGCAGCCTTTGTTAAATGCTGCAAGGGCTGCCCTGCCTCTCCAGAGCTTCATCTTTGAATCCCTGTGTCCAGGTGCCCCAAGGACACAACAGTCTTGGAACTGGGTAGCCCAGGAAGCTGACATAGGTTGGGACAAAATGTGAAAGTGCTGCCAGAGCTCACAATCACCCAAGGACTTCAGCCAAACCAAACCTTGAATGTGGTGCTTTTTGCTTTCGCCACACTGGAGAAATCAAAAGGAAAAAAAGAGAAATAATAGAGAAACTCACTGACTTCACCCAGTGACTCCTGAGCAGAACAAGCTCTCCCCAAGAGTCTGTAGAGTCCATCTCCAGTTGAACCTGCAAACACCCCCCTCCCCAGGAACCCAATTCCACCTCCTGCTGGACTAAATCCATTCATTAATTCTGGCTCCCACTTCACAGCTGAGCTGCCTAACCCAGACCATTGAAAAAAAAACCATTAACACTGAGCTGAACTTATGGGATTCAGTGTCTACCTCCCAAGATCAGCTCCCCTTGCAATAGAGGTGGAAATCTCCAAGGGATAAACTGACAGCAAGATCATATCCTTCTGAATTCATTAATCAAAACCCAGACTGGGACCTTTCAAATATTTGGTGAGATTCTTGGGACCTGACCTTAGAGTCTGAGCCCTTAAGGTTAGAAAACACCTTTAAGATCATTGAGTTCAACAATCACCCAGCACCACCATCATATTCACCACAAAACCACATCCCCAAGTGCCACATCCACATCTACCCTTGTTTTTTTGGACACTTCCAAGCATGGTGACCCCACCCCTGCCCTGGCAGCCTGTGCCAATGCTTTGCAACCATTTTCAGGAAAAATAAATTCCCATGAAGAAATTTTATCTTCTCCATACGCAGAAATGTTATTCCTCACTTGTGAGCCACAGGCACTGCTGGCACATTGTCAGGAAGATGCAGGGAAGGGAGAAGCCAAGGAGAAAATGGAATATCCTGAATCCAGACTGTATCCAAACACAAATCATCACCTGTGTCCCACTGACCCCTGCGTGCAGGTCATGGCTCCACACACCCGTGCGATTACAGCCAACAGCATCCAGTAAAAAAGGGAAGACAAGGAACGGAGCTATCTGTTGTAAATAGGAGATTTAGGGATTGTCATTCAAATCAGCCTCAGTCAGCTGCTGCCTTTCCTTCAATCCACTCCCTACTCAACAGCAAATGGAGTCACAGCACATCCAGCTCCTCAGGATCCACAGCGGAATGCAGGAACGCCTGGAGTGGCTGGAAATGGAAGAGGAGAGACTAAATGAGAAAATGTGATTCTCCAAGCAATCTCTGCTGCTGGAATACCTGGCTCCCCACCACTCTGCCAGGCACACTGAAAAGGGAAATAAACTCTCTCCTGTCACACTCCTGACTTGTGCTTTTGCATAATAAGCCAGAGTCACTGTGACTTTGGTTTACCATTTTATGATGTTTAATCCCCAAATCTGACTCTTTCACTCCTGGGGATGAGAACCCCCTTAGTGCTTCATCTGCTTAGAAAGCTTCTTATTGCTTGTATTGTTATATTTGCATATAGAGATGTCCATGTTTCCATGAGACTCCTGTGAACCTCCAACTACCCCAGAGCGAGCCTCAGGAGGGTATTGAGGACAGCAAAGATTTTCTCAAGTTATCTGAAAAGTCACACTGCTGGGTGGACCCATGGGCATTTTCCCATGGCAAAGGAATTCCTTTAATTAATTCCTGTTTAAACTAGAGCACTGATTTTCAGAGCCAGTACCAGGTGATCCCTCCTGGCCTTACAGTGTGTTCCTGTGGGAAGTCTTGAAATCAAGATTAAATTATTTTTTCGAGGCTCTGTGGCCTAGAAGAAGAGAGCAGGGGCTGGAATTTGCTGCCCTGTGTTACTCCTGAATGGTCACTTCTAGCTCATAAATGTGTAATTCTCTGAAAGTGCCTCCTTCCACATTCTGGTCAGGAAGATCCTGAAGAAAAGGTGGCTTTGCCCCAGCACTCTGCACCTTTCCCTGCTCAAGGGCTGCATTCCCCTCATGTTTGAGGAGTGCTTAGGGAAATCCCTGATGACTCAGGGGAGTGAGTCTGTTTTAGGGAGGAGTAACAGTGCTTGTAATTGTCCTGCAGGATCCTGGAAAATGTCCTGTTTCCATTTTCCTTTGCTACCATTGAATTTTAATGCAGGAATGTCCATTGATATTCATTATTCATCTGTCCTTGAATTTTTAACCGTGTGATGGAGATTATTCTGTATTTAGAGAGAGCTGGGAGTGCACAATGGTTCAGCTGGTCTGGTCCTGCCACACTGACAGGATCATTTTCTGCAAAAAGAGGTGGTTGATCACCATAATCGGGAAAATTGTTAAATTTCACAAGAAAAGGATGCCAGGAGTCATCTGCTGCATGAGATTGAAATCCATCTCCCTGGGATGTGTCTCCAGAGCTGTGTGATCTCCACCACCCCCAGTGTGAGGATTCTCTCCTGCACAGGCTTGGTGTTGGCCCTCTCAGAGCCTAGCTACAACATCAATCATAGAGATTAAAAAAAAAAAAGTAAAATCTCAAACACAAGTTATTACCTCTTCATTATTTTCCTTGGAAGCAATCCAAGTGCTAACTGCACCTTTCTTTGAAAGCATTTGGAATTCAGCTTTATTTTCGCATTCCTTTTTCCCTCTATAAATACTTTGGAGATCAGATTTACATTTTAGCTCTGTTGGTGTCTTTCGCTCTCCTCACTTTTCGAATAAGAATTATGTTGTTTGGAGTGTTCGGAGTTTTTTTCAGCCACAGCTCCTGAAATCAGGAAACTGCATGAGAATCTCAGTTTGAACTTGGAAGTGTATTTGTGGCTTTGTATTGCAAGGAAAGTAGGAAAATATCACCCAAATGTGCTGAGAAGGACTGATAACTGGAGAGAAAATAAAAGAACTTTTCCAAAGAAAATCTGTACAACTTCCCCCTCTCCCCAAATTTCTCTCCTTTATTTTTAGTTTTTGGTGGAGAAGGAAATAGAAAATATATCTGTCCTTCTGAAAACCTGAGTCCCCTCCAGTTCCTGGCTCAAATATCCCAGGGCAACAGGTGGAGAAGCAAGGTCCATAACTCTGATTCCATCCCGGACCACCAGAACTAGTGGCCAGACCCAATGATACAATGTGGCCAGATACAATGAATGTATCCTCCTGCTCTCCTGGGCTCCCAGTCCCCTTCTACTGCAGCAGCACTTCCAGGCTGACCTTCCTACATGGTCCTATCTTTTTAACTTATGGCTTCTCCCAGGGAACATCAGGCAGGATTCTGTTGCCATGAACTCAGAGGTGACCCTTTCTCAAGGCTCAAACACTCAGGCCTAGATCCAAAAGGAGAAATTATCTAAGTAATGCTAAAAATCAAAGACAATTAAGCATTTCCATGCTTTGCAGAGTTGGTCTTTTGAGGTGACAACCATTGAGAAATATTTGGGTTTTAATGAAAATCTGAATTTTCCGTAACTGTGGCAATGGGAAGATGGATTGAGCTGACCTTTTCATTCTTATTATTTCTCTGAGGGCAGAAACAGAAACAAAGTTCTGAGTAAGGAGAGCCTTTTCCAGAAAATGTTACAATATTTCAGCTGTGTGGAGAATGGAAAAGCCATTCCCAGAGGAATGGAAGTCTCTGGGAAGTGATTATGTCCTTTCTGCCTGGAATGAAACCAGTATCAAAAATGGGATTGGAAAGGATATTGAAGATAGACATCACATATATTTATTAGCATACATTCTGTATATTTTAGATCGACTTCTCATTTTGTATGATTTTTCATTTTTATTGTTTTTAACAATAATCCAAGGCACTTAGTTTATGCTGGACTTTAATCCATAGGGGCCTGAGTATCTCACAAGATAAATGTGATCCAGTGGAATTTCATTTTGTGTTTCCCATCACGGAGGATTTGCTAACATTGCCTAAACCCTCTGTTCTATTTCTTGGTGCAAAAATCCTACACAGATCTTGCTGGAAGAGAAAAAAAAGTGAGGTAGACAAACAGCATGAGAAATCCTCACTGAAACACAGGCTCAGACACATTCCCGGGCAGCCAAAGCTTGGAACTGTAATAAACAGAATTAGGAAATATCAATATCATTACCAGAAAGACACATAAGAGATAGAGAGCTCCAGTTAATAGGGAACAAATTTATTCCAGAGCCTGTTACATGAGGTTAACAACAACCAGTGCTATTTATAGGTGCACCTGGAACTTACCAGGACAGACACAGACTGATTTTCTTGAACTGTAGCTTTTATTGTCTCTTGAAATGTCACTCTGAAATGGCTCCTTCTCTTCACCTATTAATAATTGTGCTTTGGTAATTCATTTGCAAATCACAACCTTTTCCATTTCCCTGAATTCCAGATTTACATGTTAAATTCCAGGGAAATTGTCTTCCCAGACCTTAGGGAACATCCTTGTGTTCCATAGCAGGATGGGCCCACAGGGACACTGGAGAGCAAAAGGGAGAGGGAAGAAGTTTCCAACACATCACAGCTATTCAGCACAAAGGTCTTTCTTTGGACCAGCAAAACTGATTTTCTTGATGCCTGAATTATGTCAGAAGAGATAATTAAGCATCAAGATCCTTTTTCAGAGCTGAGCTCTTCAAAGCCAGCTAGGAAATGGAAAGATAGATATCTTGGCTTCTTGCTGGTCTTTGAAAAGCTTTACCACCCCCACAGCTGATGGAGCATTTAAAGCTGGTCTTAAGGAGAAGTCTTTGCTAAACCTAGAAAAAAATCTGTCCCTGCTGTCTGCTGTACGAACTGGTGTGCAAAGCTCTCTGCTCCTGATTGTGTTGTTTTTTTAACAGCCTGAACAAACATCAACTCAGCCTTATACACTCTTTACTGAGCTTGGCTAAATAAGCAAGAGATAAATCTACTGGTAATGCGATTAAGTCATAATTATAAAGAAATACATATGCAATTACTTCCCCATCCTCATTAAAGCTGAATGAATGCTTACGGGTTTAACTACCTTTTAACTACAGAGCACAGGAAAGTTAATTAGAGAGTTGTGAAATTTTACATTTTAACTTTTCCTAGAGGAAGGATGACAATAACTGCCTGGGAAGGCCTTGAGTTCTTGGAGAGAAAAATACAGCCACACATTTTGTACAAAGCAATTAAGAGTGCAAGCAAAATGTGTTAATAAAAAATCAATTATACATCTATTATATGTGCAATTCCCAACTGATTGCATTGCAGCAGGGTTTTTATCTGGGATAGACCCTCCATTTCCATCAGAAAAATCAACCGGAGATGGTTTCTAATAAAGCACTGGTAAAAAAGTGCAACAAAAGAGATTAAGGCTTATTAAGAGCTGCCAAATGAGAGTTTCTGAGTGTGATGTGAGAAAGGCCCTGAAGAGCAGTAGTGTTGGCACATGGAATTCAGTGTTAGGACATGGAATTCAGTGTTTCCAGGAATTATGTTCACCCCTCACCCAAGTGCCACAAAGGTGATTTGACCGGAGAAGGGGGTCCTGCTGCCAAGCATGTGGGAGTGGGGAGAAATTCCATAACACCCCAAATAATAACCTACAGTTCAGGTTTCCTCTTGATGCAGAGTTCTGAGCTGTAGGTTTGGGGTGGCCATCCCTGCCCACAGCTGGTTCATGGTCATGATGGTACTGAGTGCTCCCAGGAAGAGTGGTACAGAGATTAAATTAAATTAAATCACATGAGAAAAGCAGAAGCTGAAGGGCCTGGAGCAGGGAAGTTTGGATTCTCAACCTCTTGCTGTTCTTTGGGCAGTCAAACTGCTGAGCACCAACCACTTTTGGTGACACTGAAAATAAGCCCAGAAATCCATGTGGCTATGAGTCCTAATTTAATAAATATAGGGGAAAAAAAAAAACAAAACCCAAAACAACAAAAAACAAACCCAAAACAACCCAGGGAAAGGTCTGGGTTGCCAGAGGGACAAGGACAGCAGCTTTTTGTGGGTCCTTCTCCTTATGGTGCCTCCCAGGCCACAACTTGTGAGCTATTCCCTGGTCACAACTGCAGGAAAAGAGCAAAGTGTTGGCTTTGGGAGCCAGGTACTGTGGCAGTGGGCAGTGGGAGAAAAGCTTTCCAGGGAGAGAGCAGGAAGCCAGACAGACTGTCCAGCTCAGAGTCCGCATCACTCCTGGCACGCTACCACCACAAAATCATGACCAGAGCAAGATTCCACTCCAGAGACAGTTGACAAAGCAGGAGGAAAGTTCAGAAGTTCAGCACGATCAGGACAGCCTGAATGCTGGCCTGAATGCTACAAGAAGTGCACTTTATCAGCTGTTCTTTCCCATGGCTGCAAATTTATGGCTGAGGAATCATTCAGGGCAAAGCTTTCCAAAAGTTTCAGGGAGGGGAGGATCATGGTGAGGCCAGAGCTTTGGTAGCACTGGACTAAGAGTGGCGACAAAAATCTGGGGTGGGGTATGAGTGTTTGAATGTGCTAGACTGAAAACATATTTTCACTATCAGGGGTTTGTACTGCCAGATACAGGGGGATTTATTTGGGAGCACATGAATGGAAATTCCTGTGAAATCCTGGGGTCTGTCTGTGCCCATGTGGATGATCTCAAGAGTCAGGTAGAGATCCACCATTTTTTTCCTTGATTCTTTCTCTATTTTTTCCCCTCAAACACTTCCATCCTCAGAACAAAAGAGAACTGAAAAACACTTGCCTAACACATTTCTGAATCTCCTGGTGATCCTTTGGGTGAAGTGGCTGCCTACTCCATCTGCCAGCATGAAGGAGAAATAGGAAAGGTCAATCCAACACCTTGACCCTGGCATTGTTTCATGCACACCTTGGCTTTGTTTTCCTCTGAAGTTCAGGATTTCAGCCTTGCAGGCCTTCCTCATTTCTCCTGCCCTCAGCCAGGGTCACTTGGCCCTGGCCCAGAGCAGCTTGGCAGAGGGAAATTGGTCTTTTGTTGGGACAAAGAGCTGAACTGCTTGGAGGGCTGGGAGATTGCAGAAGGTAGTTCAGGAGCTGTTTCTTTTCATTTTCCATAGCAATACCCAAATGTGAGTTTAATAAAGGGCCTCTTTCATCTGTTTCTAGTACTGCTGAAAGGCACAGTATTGCTACATTTTATTACAGAAAGTGAAGGCAAACAGAAAGAACAAACCCCTGACTCTGACTCTTCCCTCTCTCTGATCCACCAGGAAAGAGTTTTTGCCTTGCAGGGGTTTTCTGAGGCTGAGTGCCCAGCTCAAGGTTCAGAGCAAAGCAGTTGCTGGGCACAGGAAGACTCGTGTCACCCCCAGGGTTAAACCCATCAGTCTTGCTGTAAGTTGAGTTTAAGATATCATCAAATGCCACCTTCTACTTCCCAAGTGCAAACAGATTCCCCAGCGAGGGGTTGAATCAGAAACTCTTTTTAAATCTTAAAAGGGTCTGATTTCCACCTGAACTTCTGGGTGTGTTGCACAACAAAAAACTCACTGAATCAGATAAAGAAATTTAATTCTGTCACTATCTGGGGACAGAAATTTACACATTTTTGTTCATAAGCATTCAAGAAATGTTACTTCAAGTGTTAAATTCACTCCAGAGTCCAGTGAGAGATGGGTATCTCTGACTGCCTGATTATAATTAGAATCACAGAGTTTTGGTGAGGTATTTAGTCTCTTCATTATAGGAATATAATTGTGTTTGGTAATTGCCACAAAGTCGAAGATCTCTTTCTTAGCTCTGGCCTCAATGCTTTTCTTTGTTTTGCAATAGAGGCTTTGTACTTCAAGAACTTTTGTAAATGGTGTGAGGCTTGTGTAGCATTTTTAGTGCTCTCAGTGACTACAGTCTAAAAAATCCTTATGTCAAAGTTCTCAAGCATGAAAGAAAATGGCGTTATGGACAGTTGTCTGTGCTGGGTCTGATGGGGGGTTGGGGGGTGGGCGGAGGCCAAATTCCATCTTTTCTTGGAGTCATAGGGCACCAGGAATTTTCCCTAATAAGCAAACTTGGCCCAAGACAAGGGCAAAGGAACATGAGCAAATTCTTCTGAGCACTGACACCAAACAAAGCCATCAAAGCCTCAGGGGCTGGAGCACAAGGACCTCCCCAGAACCCAAATCAGCTCTTTTCCATCCTTAATGGCTTTGTGAGATGCCTGAAATGGGCACTGAAGGATTCTAATCACCAAAATATTTATTTACCTTTGTACTTCAGCAGAAAATAAGACAAGGGACTTCTAGAAAACAAATCCAACCCAAACTGGAAAAAATTAAAAATTCTCTACACAGAAAAGGAGACTAAACCTGGTGTGTCCTGACACTGCCATGCAGAAACCCTTCAATTTAAAGCAGCATTTAACACACAACTGTGCCAAAGGCAACCTGAAGATGTTCTGTCATATCTCATTTATGCTCCAATGCCACAGCAAAAATGAAGAATTCCCTCTCAGCACAGCAGTCCTTCTCTTTCAAAGGCTAAACAAAAACACCAAGGAATTGGAAGCACTGATGAAGAAGGTGAGATGTGAAACATCCTGATTTTCTATCCCTTACTCAGACAGCAGAGATGGACTACCAGGGACCAGCAGGTTTTACTGCAGATATCGGGGACTCAGGTGCCACGGGAATTCGCCAACTTCCCACTTGGCTTGCAGGGAACAAGTTGGGGGTGCTGTGTCATCAATGCTAACAAAAGGCTCGCAGTATGTGTGCACCTCCCCATGGGAGCCCAGCACCACACTCAGGCATTGCTGGAGCAGCAGTGAAACACAGGGACAGACTCCTGCACCTCCACTTCCAGCTCATAAAATTAAATCTGTGATCCAAAGGGCCAGTGGGTCTAGGGGAGTTCAGCAACATTTTGAGAAGGAATCCCCACCCTGAGAAGGAAGGTGCCATTCCCCCAGGCCCAGCTGCCACTTCCCTCCCAAACACCACAGAGGAAGTGTCCAGGGCCAGGTTGGATGGGGCTTGGAGCAGCCTGGGCTGGTGGAAGTTGTCCCTGCCCATGGCAGGGCTGGCAATGGATGATCCTTATGGTCCCTTCTAAGCCAATCCATTCCAGGGTTCACTAAGGATGATATCATTATTTTCCTCTTGCCACCAAGGCAAGCTGCGGTGTCCTTGTCTCCAAACACTTCAGCAGAAAGTCCTGCTCAGCTTCTGTCCACTCGATTTCCAGCCAGCCCCCAGAATTCAGTTGAAGAATGGAATAGGAAACAAGGAAAATGCTCAGCTGCTCCAAACTTGGCTGGGTTTGAGGAGCTGGGCTCCTGCCACCAGTGTTGATGGAACAATTGTGTTTGGCTGCTAGAAAATCTTTTATGTTGAAAATTGTTCCAATGCTGTTGTGTTCTCTCCTTCAGGAACAAATCTGTGCCTCCACCACAGATTTCTCCCCCATCCCCATCCTGCTGTTTGATGCATTGGGAAAACACCTAGGCTGCTGCACTAAAGCTGCCAAGAGCTCTTGTTTAAAGGAGCAGCAGTCAGTGTTCCGTGGCTCTCAGGGAAAAAGTCCTTTGGGAGGCTCCAGCAGCAAGGACTTTGAGAAGCCATGGACATTTTTAGAATGAGAAAGGATAAATTATTGAAGGCCTGAAGAAACTGTCTGGATTTATACTCAGCTATATTTTTTCCATGAAAACTCAACCATATCTTTCTTGTCACTGCACTGATTAATTAACCTGCCTTTTAATGTCAAACCTGAGACACTTCCAAGACAGTTTTGATGAAAATTCAGACCTTTCATTCCTTTGCAACAGTTAAAACTGATAATGAGGACTATGAGCAATATCCCAAAGCAATCTCTCCAGCTTCCAAGAGGAGGTTTTAAGGCTGCAAAGGATGGTTTGACTAATTCTACACAATCTTTCAAATTTTCTGACACTGTACCTCCTAGAATTTTGCACTGGAAATGCTGACAGGAGAAATTCATCACAGCTCTGCATCTAAATTCTTTAAGTGGGGATTGGAGACTGGAAATTTGGTCCCCTGAATTTTCTCCTCTCCCTGTGAGCAGGAATGGACCAAGTGGGTTTGGTCTCCTCTAGGCTGAGTTGTACCTGAGTACTTCCAGCATCCTCAGTTTCTCCTCAATTCCTCCCTTCTGATAGTACCAAAATCTGATTTGCATAATGTCATGGCTAAAAAGGACACCCAGAAATCCCACTAGGCCACAATCAAAACAATCTGATTACACTCAAATTTGTTCTGTGTTAATTACACAATGTAAACCAACTTCCTACTCCCTGCTTTGGTCTTTTTAAAAGAATAATCACCAGAACACCCAGCAATAACAGCACAAAACATTCCAGAGGTTCAAGAGTCCTTCAGAGTCTGCCTGGGGGCAGAACGACCAGGGCTGGTTTGATACATCCATTAAATAACTGAAACACCAATCTGAAAATCCCATTAAACTATAGGGGAAAAACCTTTTTTAAATAAGATTACAAAAGACCAAAATGTCAGGATTGGAACATTAACAGCATTAACATGGACTGGAAATCCCACCCGGAGCTGGCTGGGGATGGCCCTTCTGCTGCCACACTGCTCAACAATGAGCACTGGTGCATAATTAAAGTGGTGTTCTGAGGAAAATAACACAATTTGAGGTTGTTCTGCCCTGGGTGCCTGCCCGGCTGCCTGTGTCCCCATGGTCCCTCTGGGGCAGACGTGGCACTTCGAGATGGGACTTATTTGGCATGGAGGGATTCAAAAGTTGGACTCTGTGATCTCAGAGATCTTTTCCAACCCTCATGACTCTGGGACTGTACATAGAATTCCACATGGAATCGTGGGATCATTGAGGCTGGAAAAGACTTCTAAGACCATCAAGCCCATCAAGCCCTACCTTGTCCCCAGCCCAAAGCTCTGAGTGCCACCTCCAGGAATTCCTTGGACACCTCCAGGGATGGGCACTCCAAAGCTCCCTGGGCAGCCCCTGCCAAGGCCTGACCACCCTTCCCATGGGGAAATTCCTGCTGCTGTCCAACCTGAGCCTCCCCTGGCCCAGCCTGAGGCTGTTCCCTCTCCTCCTGTCCCTGTTCGCTGGGAGCAGAGCCCGACCCCCCCAGCTGTCCCCTCCTGTCAGGGAGTTGTGCAGAGCCACAAGATCCCCCCCGAGCCTCCTTTTCTCCAGGCTCAGCCCCTTTCCCAGCTCCCTCAGCCTCTCCTGAGGCTCCAGCCCATTCCCAGCTCCATTCCCTTCCCTGGAAAAGGTGTTCCAGCCCTTAACCCCTAAACTGTGGATAGCTGGGATTTGGGAAGATGCTTAGGACAGTTCACTCTCTCCAAAACTAAGAAAACCCTTACAAGTCAGCCCATTTATCATTCCAGAGGGGAATTTTCTCATCAGTTTTCAAATCAGAACCTCCTCAAATCCCAGAGCTAATCAGTCACTGATTTACTGCTGGGCTTTGCTCTATAATTTCCAAGGCTGCATCCAGAGGCTGGAATGGCAGTTCCTTTATGTTCTGGAGCTCTCTGAATGGATCTGATTAGAGCCAGGGGATTAAAGGGGCTGTCAAATGGAAAGGACAACTTCAATAGAGCCAAGTTTAGTGCTTGGAGGAACTGGAGTAGGGAAAAGGGATGCAAATAATTCACCACTAATACAATTTTTGGTTGTATTTATGCCAGATCTGAACAGGTACTCTGCAAACAGACTTTATTTTGTTTCTGTGGCTCTCAGAACATTTAAAGGGTCTCAAGTTTTAAAAATCCTACATTGTCTCTGTCACACTGAGATCTGTCTCTTTAATGTTCAGGAAAAGTGTCCCAGAATGGGCTTTCCTGTGCCATGGAAACTGACTTTGCTGAACCAGGATCTGAGAGATAAAAGGGGCTTAACTTGTCATGAAAGATGAGGGAATTTTGAGAGGTGTCTTCATCAAGGTGATTAAAGCTGCAGGTACAGCCTGATGCTCTCTCTACATATCAAGTGTGAGAGACAGGGAAAAAACAATCTTCTAAGGCAAACGTTTTTAGATTGGTGCTCCAGGAAACGTAAAATCCTGAGAACACCACAGTGTTTCTTGACAAGGAAAAAAGCAGAAAAGCAAACAAGCACTTGTGAGGTAATTAGCAAATCCTTTTTCAGAAGGCCCCAGGATGAAAATAGAATTTTTTGGTTATAGAGAAAGGAGAAATAGAAGAAAAAAAAAGGCAGGAGGGTGGTGTTTATTGTTTCCTAATTCTCAATGAGGTCTCCTCTCCATGTGCAAAGGATGGGTTCTGCCCTTCCTCCTCTCAGTCTCTCCTGGGCAGGGGTGGAGTCCCCATCCCAGGAGGGATTTAAAGCCATGTGGCTGGGCCACTTGGGGACATGGTCACCTGCCAGTCATCGCTTAATGGCTGGACTTGATCTTAGAGGGCTTTTCCAACCTTCTGTGGCTCTGCAATTCTGTGTTTGAACTCTCCAGGGAACACAAGAGCTCTGCACTGCAGCAATAACTTCATCCCTGCCCTGGCATGGCAGGTCCCCAGCAGGACACCCCCGGGTGGCCTTTCCTGAGCCCCAGCTCTGGCTGTGCTGGCACTGCAAACTCTGGGGCCTGACACCGGGATCCTTTCCTGTTCACGCAGCATCCAAACACCCCGGGACGCTGGGACACTGCTGTTTGTGATAATGAAAGATGCAAATTCCCCCTGGGTTTCCCTGGAGCCCAAGCTTCCCCTCAATCAGAGATCATGACCTTCTCTAAGGGATGATTACCCCGCTCCTAAAGTTCCCACTGCATTTCCCCTTCAGTCGCTGACATTTTAGCCGGCCGGTATTTCCTGATGGATCCTCCCCGCTTTGGTGTCCATGGCGACCACGGCTTTCCTTGGGCAGCCGGAATCTCTGGGTTTAATTCATTCCTCAAACCTCCCCACCCAGCTCCCAGGGCCCACCAGGGCCTGATCTTCCCCCTGCTCAGCACTGGGAACCCCGCAGGATTCAGGAGGACAAGGGGAGAACCTTCTGCTCGCTGGGATTATTCACTCAGCTGGAGATGACCACTGGGGATGAGTAGTGTCTGCTCCTTCGTACCTGCTGGGTGCTGACAAACACTGGGTGGGAAGGGAGAGGAGGAGGAGGAAATGCAGGGAGAGCATTTGAGAGTGCCTGGGGTTGATAATTGGGCTGGCAGAATTTCCACTGCCACTGGACTTCAATTAACCACCATGGATGAGTTGATGTAACATTGCAGTTTTGCTTTCTGTATTTTATTGGTTATTTCAGTGCCCCTGATGTTCGGTGCTCAGAAAAAACCCCAAACATACAGTTTAAAAGCACAACACCTCGTGCAATGAGATAAAAATTAAGAAGTGTTGATAGAATTGATCCCATCAGCTCTGCAGGATCTCAGCCAGACACGAAATCCCAAAGGAAAATATCAGCAACATTTGCAGCTGTGCAAGGCTCCATAACTGAAGTATCTCCTTGCCTTGTCAGGAACACACCCATGTTCATGTGGGTAAACTGAGGCATCAAGAAATGGATATCAATTATTAATTATTAAGTGAAAACCAGGACTCTGGGGGTGAGATTCCTGAGACTGTGCTGTTCCATGAGAGTTTTCTTGTCTAGCTGGGCATTCTTAGAGGATCTCTGAGATATGGAGGGCAGCCATCACCAATTAACATAAAAGATTAAAGCAGTGAGGGTGAGCAGCTGTTCTGAGCCTTGGGAGCTGCAGACAAGACTCCAGCAAAGGTGGGAACATTTTAACAGCACCCACTGGAATGTTCAGCCATCCCCTGCGAGAGGGAAATGAGCCATTCCCGAGACAGTTTCCCCTGGATTTCCCATGAAGGGGAAGGAGAGCAGGCAGATCCCTTTGGGAGGCAATAATACCTGTCCTGCTTCCTGGAACTGCTGGCAATGTTTAGAAGGTCTGAAAAGAATTTCTGCCAAGCATTCAAGGAGAATGAAAATGTCAAAAGTCATTTGTAAGAACAAAGAGACTCAATAGTTTCTTTTCTTCTCTCTAACTTTCTGTTCCAATGAATTTTGGATTTGAGGAATGAGTTTAGACAGGACAAAACTCCAAGGTAGAGGTCTGTACAAGGAGTGACTCCTGTCTCTGGGGTTGGGCCTGGGGTGGAGGCAGTGTGGGAATTCACAGAGGAATTGCAGCCTTCCAGGAGACAAAGAGGGCTTGTAGGAAGGAGAAGGACTTTGGACAAGGATGAGGAGTTACAGGACAAGGGGGAATGGCCTTTAGCTGCCAGAGGGCAGGGTTAAGTGGGATATTGGGAAGGAATTCCTGGCTCTGAAGGGAGTGAGGCCTTGGTACAAGTTTCCAGAAAAGCTGTGGCTGCCCCTATAAGTGCCCAAGGCCAGGTTGGACAGGGCTTGGAGCAGCCTGGGCTAGTGGAAGGTGTCCCTGCCCATGGCAAGGGGTGGCACTGGGTGAGGTTTAAGGTCTCTTCCCACCCAAACCATCCCAGGATTCCATGGCCTTGCTTGAGTCACCAGAGGTGTTTTTGTGGTGGGAGGATCAGTGCTGGTCTCACTTCCCTTCATCATCTGTTGCATCTCTCAACCTTGGATGAAGCAATGCTGACTTGGGAGCAATTAGAAAGGCCAGAACCCAGGGAGGGGAAGGAACAGCAAAGAACAGGCCCATGAAAGAATCAAAAGGCAAATTCTACTGAAATCTTTTATGATACATGTCCTGCCTTCTGTTTTTGCTCTTGACTTTGAAACACAGTGCAATTTTCAAGTGGATTTTATTTCCCAGATCATGTAAGGGAAGTCAGAGCCCTGCAAGGGTTTTAATTCCAGAGCAACTCCTGTGAGCACTGGAGTAGCTCTCCTGAAGGGGTAATTACATTAACAGGGAATAAAACAACAGTTTTAATATTTCTATGTAGTGTCCAACATAGACAAAGCCCTTTGTTGGCTCCCAAATCCTCATCCATTACTGAACCAGGGACTTGTGGAGTTGTTTCATTGTTCAAAGAGCAAAGGAGACAATCAATGATCTGTTCTGCCACTGCAGAGGCCTCTGTCCCACCCCGTGCAGGGCAGGACAGATGGGAGTGGTGCTGCTGGAAATCTCAGACCTGCAAGATGCCCATGTTTAGGTTGTTCCAGGTAATCCTACAAAGTGAACAAATGAGAAACCAGGTGAATGCAGAGTGGGAAAATGTGGAAGTTTATTGTCACAGAATGGTTCGGGTTGGAAGGGAACTTAAACCCCTGCCATGGGCAGGAACACCTTCCACTATCCCAGGCTGCTCCAAGCCCCAATGTCCAGCCTGGCCCTGGACACTGCCAGGGATCCAGGGGCAGCCACAGCTGCTCTGGGCACCCTGTGCCAGGGCCTCCCCACCCTCACAGGGAACAATTCCTGCCCAATATCCCATCCATCTCTGCCCTGGGCAGTGGGAAGCCATTCCCTGTGTCCTGTCCCTCCATCCCTCTCCAGCTCTCCTGTGGGGTCCTTTCAGGCACAGAAAAGCTGCAATTGGGTCACTTGGAACCTTCTCTTCTCCAGGCTTCCTGATTTAAGGGAAGATAACAAGGATGACCAGAAACACTAATATTTTCAGGAGCAATTATCTATGCTGCAACTTGGGATGAAAGCAACCTTCAAGAAGTCAATATTTCTCATTTTCTGTGGAACAGGTGTGAACTATGTAAATCTTTTTGTTTCACTTGAAACTTTATTTAAATAAGGAAAGTTTCCTGGCAGCATTTACAGCTCGTGGTGTTGCTTTATGTCATAAATGCTGACAGTGTCTTTGCAGCATCCAGCACCAAGAGCAATAGGTTTTAACAGAATGGAAGTTGCTTTAGAAAAGGTAAAAGTAAAACCTTTTAGATCATCATAGGGAACCAGCAGCAAGAGGAGAATGAAAGGTTAGAGTTCACATTGCAGTAAAAATATGAACATCCCACAAGCTGTGAATTTATTGATAATTTTAATGGAAATAAATTGGATAGGTTTAAAAAGGAAAAGCAAAATAAAAGACCACAGTTTTCCATTAGAAAGACAAGATTACCAGTGAGCTGAAATGATCACATACTCCCTGGTGCCTGTCTGAAGCAGAGCACAAAGCAGCAGGGAGCTGTCAGTGTTCCCAAGGGATGTAAGGAGCACAGTGAAATCTGAACTCCCATCTAGATCTGTGATTTTCCATACCTGATGTATTTCAGAACTGACAGCCCCCACACTCCTGCCAGGCCTTGCAAACCTCTGCTCTCCTCCAGGGCAGTCATTATTTAAGATTTTCAAGCCAAGTTTGAAATGTGGCACCTAAAAATCCCCCAAAGCCATCCTCTGACCTCAACAGCAGCACCAGAAAGCAGTGAATGAGCTCTGGTGCCCACCCATTGCATTGGACTGTTGGAACTAATTCAGCCCTTTGGTGTTTCAATTGTTGCTGGAATGAACTTGAGCAGTTTTCACTTCCCCAGAGGAGGAATAAATCAGCTGAGTGGGATGGAATTCCCTGCCAGGGCTCAGGGTAAGCAATAGTTCTCTGAGGAAGGACAGGATGAGAACCAGGGTAAACAGGGATGAGTCACAAAGGCAGGAGGAGCCTGGAGGGATAGGATTGGGTTTGTGGCGGGAAAACCTTACCCCAGGGAAGCTTTTGGCTGGTTATCCTGGTGCTATCCTTCCCTGGACTGCTTTGAGGGACTGGGGATGCTCCCCAAGGAGCTGGTGAGGGAAACTAAGGCACAGGATGAGGAGGAGGAGGAGGCGGCAGCAGAGGAACATTGGTATTTCTCCTCTGCCTCGGCTGCCTTTTAAGTCTGGAGTTCCCTGCAAAGAGAGGTGACTGAGCACAGAGCAGCTGGAATTTCTGCCTGGAGAAAAGGAGGCTCAGGGGGGTCCTTGTGGCTCTGCACAATTCCCTGACAGGAGGACAGCAGCAGGAATTTCCCCATGAAAGGGTGTTCAGGCCTTGGCAGGGGCTGCCCAGAGAGGTTTGGAGTGCCCATCCCTGGAGGTGTCCAAGAAAGGACTGGAGGTGTCACACAGAGCTCTGGGCTGTGGACAAGGTGGCGATTGGGCACAGCTTGGACTCAGTGGTCTGGGAGCTCTTTTCCAACCTTAGTGATTCTGGAAATCTGTGGGAAAATTCTCACCCCTTTCAAGCATAACCCCATTATTCCCAAACCTGACCCTCACCTTTGCTGCTGTCTCTGCCTTGTCCTGTTGATTTCCTAAAGCTCAGTTGAAAAACAGGTGGAGACTTCCTTCATCTGGAACAATTTCTTTTCTTTATTTTTACCTACTGAGAATAAAACCTGATCTGCTGAAGGCAATGTAGGTTAATGTAAAAAAGAGAGAAAAACTAATTAAGCACACAAAGGTGCCCATCCCCTTCTGCTGAAGGACAGAGAGCAGAGCAACCAGGAGCATCCACTGGGGCAGTGCAAAATAAATTGGGGTGCTGGCTCCTGTCTTAGAGAGACAGACTCATTCCAAAGAAATAAATTTATATTTCAGCTTGAGCATCCCTGTCTCATCTGGGAATGAAATAATTCCAGTGTAGCAGCATCCCTCTGTTTCTTAGTAACCATGGAGCCAGACGGATGCATTGAATTTCTGTTCTGGCCACATCTTCCTACTCCCTTTAGACAAAAAGAGCACAGCTCTGCCAGGAACTCCAACCCACACTGCTTTTAATTTTCACCAGGGGTTTTGTCTGCTCCTGAAGCAACAGCAAATATGGAGGGATCTCTCTGCTCCTGGACCACTTTGCTCACTGGAGCATGTGAGCCTTTCCCAAGGTAGGATGGACCAGTAGAGAACAGTGTCCAACAGAGAATAGAAACTCTTCCTTAGTTAGAAACCCACATCCAGATATCCTGAAGGATCAGGGCTGCAAAAACAGGAGAGTGGTGAAATTCAGGGAAGGATGTCACAGCTGTCATCCTTAATTATCACTGGATGAAGGTTGAGGCAGCAGGAATGGGGCAGGACTGGAACAGCAGGAGCAGGAGCCAGGGCTGGGTCAGAGGCACAGGCTCTGCACTATCCTTTATCTGTGGGGAGTGTGGGAAAGACGCACACAGATCCATGGATCCAAAGGGAGCAAGGAGCAGATCCCTAGTGAGAAACCAAGTGATTCCACTGGAAAGATCAATCACACGCTCCAGGAATCTGGCATGGCTGGAGAAAATGAATTGTGAAACTCTTTGAGGTTTGCACATTTGTTTTCATTTTGGATCAGAATAGTCAGAAGCTTTTGAAAAGTTTCATTAAGAAAGGAAAAGACCAATCCATCCTGGAATGATGAACAGCCTGGGCTCCAGAGTGCACCATGGGATATGGGACACTCCACTTTGAGTCCTTCTCTGGATGCAGAGAGAAAGCACAATCCTTGCAATATTGAGTGTTCTCTGGATATGGTGTTGTCACCTGCTGGCATCAAGCCCCATGTGGTGCTTGGTCAGAGGTTGCACTTGATCATCTCAGAGGTCTTTTCCAACCTCAGCAATTCTGTGATTCTGTGCTGTGACATCAATGGTACAGGCACAGGAATATTTGACCAAAAACTGTTTCTAAGAAGAGATTAGGTGAAGAGAAATGATCCAGGGAAGGTTTTAATTTCAATTAACAGAGCTTTCTGTGTAGACACACAGGATCCAGGCTTTTAGTTAATTCATCTCTCTTCAGCTCACATTTGCCTTTGTATCCATCCCCACACACTCTTCTGTTTGCCTGCTGCACAGAAATCTCAATTTTATGATCCCTGGATAAATATGAACACTGTACTGAATGCAGTCTGAGTTCATGTTTGAAGAAACAAAACTGTAAGTCCACATTTTTTACAAAAGTTTTTCATGTCTCAGGATCTTCCAGATATCTGGATTTTTATCTGTTTTTTTTTCTCTGTTATATAAATACTAACAGACAATTCGGAGATAACCTTAAACTGCAGCTCAAAATCTGAATTACAAGAGAGAATAAGACTTAGGTGGGCATTTCCTTACTGCTCTGGGGTCAATAACTGAAAATTTAGTGAATAGCATAAGAGAAGTAATTCAGAACTGAGCAGTTCAAGTTGCTCTGAAGCCCCTGTATCCCTGGAAGTGTCCAAGGCCAGCCTGGATGGGGCTTGGAGCAACCTGGGACATGGAAGGTGTCACTGCCCGTGGCAGGGATGGCACAGGATGAGCTTTCAGGTCCTTCCAACCAAAACCATGCCAGGATTCCATTCTCAGATTCTAAAGGGCCAGACCTGTGCAGGTGCAATTCCCCAGGCACTGAGTGCAGAGCCAGGGAACTCCAGCTCCCACCTTCCCTGTCCTCTCCAAAGCAAACAAAAAATGCCCCATTAATGAACTGTGAGGAGCAGTCCTGGGAGACATCACCCAGGAGAGGGCAGGCAGGAAAATGAGAGACAGGCAGGAGCCTGAAAAAAACAGTACAGGAAAATAATGAACTTTTCCTGTGGAGGATGCAAAAGGAACCTGGGCGATAAATTCCTCCTTCTTAGAACTGTAGAATCAGAGATTCATTAAAGTTGAAAAAGCCTTCGCAGATTACGGAGTCCAGTTATTCCCCAGCACTGCCAAGGTCATCACTGACCCAGGTCTTGGTTATTGCAAATAACTTCAACCACCTCGTCTCCTTTTTAAAGGAAATTTTCCATGAATTTGGAATAACAGAATGGAAATAAGTGGAAAATAAGGCCCTGTTCCTTTCCAACTGTCTCTTGAATGGGCTTTGGTGGCACCTTCTTTGCCAAAGTCCAAACCTGTGGAACCAGCCCAGAGTGAGTTCCCCCATTATGGTTCCAATCGATGTTCAGGTGGAGCTACAACACCTCCCCCTTTCCCAACAGCTGAGAATTATTCCCTTACTTAAGTCATTAAATGTCAAACATTTTTTGCCAGTGGTCAGAGTGCCTGCCTCAGATTCCTCCCAGATGGGGATAGTTGCCAAGGTAACAGCTAGCATCATCTCTGCATCCTCAGCCCTCCCCAGCAGGGACCGAGGTTTTTTCCTCTCTGGGTGAGCTCTGTATCTCAGTTACATATACCCACTGAGAGTGATCTGTTTGCTCCTAAGCTGCTGTGACAGGACAGCAGAGTCATAGGTTCGGCTTTACTATCGCTGGAGTCAGTGGAATTTCAGTCAGCACATTCAGGAGGACTGGGCTTAGGGATATTTTTCCCTAAACCATCAGGATAAGCTCTGACAAATGATGATGTGTGATCACAAACTCAGCTTTTGCTTCACGGTTGTGTGAAACACTTGGGCTCAGTCCCACCTGGAGTCATCCACAAAATCTGTATTGACATCCAGCTAGCCACCCTGACTCCTTTCCTAGCCAAAGGGGAGGCTTGTCATCCTTCTTTCCAGTATCTGAGACTGAATTATCCGTGCTGGGGAAGGAATAGGGTGCTTTGGCTCAGCTGCTGACATCCTTTCTCTGGACACCTAAAACATGATGAAATGCATCTCTGTGCTCAAACACTCTGGGCTGATGCTCTTTGTCCAAATGTGAATGTCCTCTGTGTTGACATCTCCATTTGAATGAGTTATCTGGATTTTCTTGACAGTTAATGGAGAAAAACAGGCCCCCAGAGGCCACAGTTGCCTACACTGCAAGGGAGATGTGGGGCCCAGACACAGCAGGCAGGAAATGCCCTGTGCTGTACAGGAGATCAGACAGGAGCCAAATCCAGCTGCCCTTGTGTTCTTCCTTCATATGTAGGGGAAATTCAGTAAATTGGAGGCAGTATTGGAGAAATAGGGCTGAATTTCCAAAAAGTCCCAGTTAGCAGTGATACAAACCAAGGCGTGGAGGCAGTTGCTCAACAGACACATTTCCCTCTGTTCCAGCAGCTTCCATGGATGTTCTAGGACCCTTCCTACAACTGTGGTGAGCAACCATTGAAGAAGAGACACAGAAATGGTAAAGACCTCTTCCAACTCACTTTCCATCTCTTCTTGGGTTGCTTTCCATCTGCAGGAGGCTCCAGCTGAAAACCAAATAATCCTGTAACTCCAGAATGGTTTGGGTTGGAAGGGAATTTACAGATCATGTAGTTCCAACTTCTTTCCATGGCTGGAACAGCCGAAATCCTTGGGATTTGATTGTATGCATTATTTCAGTGATGGTCCTGCCAGATTATGTTTTCTTGGGCAGCAAAAGATCAAATTAGCTTGCACAAAGTTGTTTTTTTTAAATAAAGTTTTTAAAAGTGTAGTGGGAGGAAATCAGAGGGGCTACTGCCAGCAAAAGCTGTTGGACATGGCAATGGAAATGTCAGGGAGGTTTGTGCAGTGGTGCCTGGCCAGGGGTGGAGTGGATAATTCCAGAATAATTCCACACTCAAAGCACCAACAGCTCACAGAGTCCATTTGAGACAGATTAAAACAATTCCCCCTAAGCTCCTGCACCACAATGCCCCTGGGGCACTCACAAGAGTCCAATAAAATGCATTTTGCAGTTTATTGCTTCCTTGGCACAACTGCATAAAGAGCTGTATCCAGAACCCTTTACAAACACAACACAATGGACTTCTCTTGATCAACCGTGGATGATATTTCTCTGTGCTGGAGGCATCACCCCATCATGTGGGCCATCTGAATATCATCCTGGGAACTCCTCAGGCTTTTCCATACCCTGGGGAGGACAAGAAGATGAATTTGGTGCCTCTGTCTGTCCCCTAAAGATGAACTTCTGGACACAGCACAGATGCATGCAGAGGAGAGGGAATCTGGAGTTTTTCCTGTGCAGACCCCAGACCTGTCCTTCAGGACCAGGACCAGGTTGCAGCCATGCCAAACTTTCCTGGCTCCTCCCAGCTCAATTCTGTTTCTCCATTGCTCCCAGGGGAACAATTAGTGATTTTCAGGTTTGTCTTGGGAATGAGTCCGCTGCAGAATCACTCAGTGGGATGTGAAACAGAACCTTCTAAACCTCCCAACCTTCAGGTTTGACAGTTTTACCTCCTGTTGTGATGGTTCTTGTTTTGACATTTTCTGTTGGGGCACATTTACAGCTCATATCAACAGAGTGGATCTGGACTGGACTCAGAGTATTTTGGGGATGACACATTTTTACAGGGAATACTTGAAGAAGTTCAAGGACTGTCTGCAAGGAATACACATTTGGAAAAGGTGTTCTGCTCATTTCTCTGACTGCAGCAGCCATCACACATGAATCCACACCCAGGACTTTACTCAGGAGATGCTCCATGAGCTCAGGAATTTTTTATCAGGGTGCTGAGGCCCTGGCACAGGGTGCCCAGAGAAGCTGTGGCTGCCTCTGAATCCCTGGAAGTGTCCAAGCCAGGCTGTTCTTGGAGTGCCCTGGGACAGTGAAAGGTGCTTTTGATGGGAGGACCTGGAGTGCTCTGCCAGGACCAACAGTACAGTGCACAAGAGCCAACAAAGGAATTTGTGGACATCTTCTGGAAGAGCTTTTTTGATTGTGCTCTCAGATAGTTGGAACCCTGGGAACAGGGAGCTGGGACAGATTCTCAGCCTAATCTGTGCCTGACCTGGAACAGCCTATCCTACATAGCACTTCCATCACTGCATCTCCCAGGAAGTTACAGACAAACAGAGAATTGATCTCCATTCCACAGATGGAGCAAATGAGGCACCAGATCCAGCACATGGCACATTTGGTGACTGCTCGTTGTCTCCCTGCAGAGCAGCTGCTGCTGAACTATCCCAAAGCAATGACTCAGCTGAAAGGAAGCACAGGGAGAAGGAACTTTCTGTGCAAATCTGGCAGTGTGACCCAGACCTACTTTGGCTCAGCCTGGAGCACGATGCCATTCCTCCATCACCCTGCAGTGCCCTCTGCCTGACATTGGCAAAGCTGTGGACTGTGCCTGGGCACTGCTTGCAGTCATGGGGAGCTGCTCAGGTCACTCCAATTTCGCTCTTTCTCTCTACAGTGGGATAGGAATTGTTCCTTGAGAATTTCAGTAGGAATTCCTGTAAGAAAAAACCTTTGGGACTGGTCCAAACCAAAGCTGGTTTTTAGACCAGGTCTAGATCTCCCTCAGGGTGACCTTGAGTCCTTATGCCCAGGGTTGTTCCTTGACATTGTGACTCAGCCGTTCAGGTGTTGGGAGGGCCCAGCGCAGTGCAGGAAAGCCCTCACATAGACAATCAGAGCAAGATTCCCACCTGCAACTCCACCTTTCCACTTGCTCCAAGCAGATGATGGAGAGTGATGGTTGAGTCAGCTGTGGCATCCCCAGCCCTGGAGGGACTTAAAATCCATATGGATGTGGCACTTGGGGACATGGTTAGTGGTGGCCTTGGCAGACCTGGGGGAACAGTTGGACTTGATGATCTCAGGGTTTTTCCAATCTATAAAAATTCATGATTCTACAGTTCTAGATAGGAATTTCGTGCCCAGATTCCTTTTGCATCCTCCTCCACAGGAGAAGCTCATTATTTTCTTGGATCAGCTTTTTCATGCTCATCATTTTCGTCCTGCCCTCTCCTGGGTGATGTCTCCCAGAACTGCTCATCACAGTCTGGGTGTGCAGTTAATTACTGGAGTGTTCGGTTGTTTGTTTGCTTTGGAGAGGACAGGGAATGTAAGAGCTAGCAGTCCCTGGCCCTGCACTCAGTAGCTGCTCTGCAGTTCTCACGCTGAGGGCAGCTCAAGGCTTAAACACCAATTAAATTCCATTTGAACCCTCTAATAATACCAAGAAAAAAAAGAAAGTGGCTTCACCTTTGCAACACTCTCCCTGCTGAGGGGGTTTCACCCCGTTCTTCACACCAACCTCCCCTTGAGCCTCCACACTCCCTTGCCAGCAGCTGCATCAACCCAGCTCCTCCTTGGCCTGGAGCACATCCCCTGGGTAAGGAATGGGGCTGCTGGGGGAACCACTGCCATGGCCATGGCTCAGACTGAGCCCAGCCAAACCATCAGCGCCCCCTGCTCCTGGGCAAGTCCTTCTGCCACCCGTGGAGCAGCTTTCTCTCTCCAGAAAAAAGGAAAAAGTCACGCTGGGGCTCAGAATAGGGAGAAAAAAAAAGAGACCTGAGTTGGAACAGAGGGAGCTGAGGGCTGGCACTTGCCCCAAGGCTGCACAGAACCACAACCACAAAGGTTGTAGTGTTGGGACATCCAGCATGGAGTGATCTGACAGACAAGGATACAAATGGACTCTGGAACAGGCAGAAAACAGCCAAACCCCAGAGTTTGTGCAAAGACACACAACCCCCCCTGCACCCAGATATTCATATTTGTGCCAACTGGTTTTGGTACATGGAATTGCTCCCCTCCCTTCAAGATCCTCTCCAGAAAGTCCCAACCATTAGATACGAGCTTGGCCCTCATGTCACTCCAGCACAGGCTGAACCTGCCAGAGTCATTTGGCACCGGATTTATGCACGACTCAGTTCAAAGAAAACAAACTTTTTCTTCTACTGAAAAGATATTTAGTTCTCTGCACAGAACATTCTGGAAGATTAATGCATGTGAACACCAACACTACACTCACCCAGGTGTTATTTATATACAAACACTTCACCAGCTGCCCCATTAGTAAAGCCTCAAGCTGTTTTCCTGGAAAGAAAATTAAGATTTATATCTTTCTTTTTCCCATAGATATTTGAATTTCCATGGACTGGACCACAGAGTGCCCTGAGTTCTGCCTGGTGCACACAGAAGGACATCAATGCACCCCATGGGACAAGCTGCACCATCTTGAATCCTCCCTGACCTGCACAAAACTGCTGAAACAGGAGAAAACTTTGACCTTCCCAAGGAGCTCTGGCAAGTCAGGCCCTGGCACTGGGATCACTTAGAAAAAAACAGCCCACATTTTCTCCAAGTGCTGCCTTTCCCCTGCAGAGAGCAGTAATCATAGTTCTCATCTGAATTTCCCCTAAACAGGAGTTATTGCCCAGAGCTTTGATTTGCAAAGCAATTTAGCAGGTTGGGATTTTGTCCTCATACTTTTCCCATTTCCAAGCTTGACCGCTGATGCCGGCAGATGCAGCTTATTTGTTCTGGCAGATAATGTCATTTTTAGTGCTAAAAAAGTAATTTCAGAGCACATGGATCCAATGGCCCATAAGCTCTGGTTGTATTTTCACAGACACATTTCTTTAAGGCCAGAAGGAAATACTGTCATCCCCATCCTGCCTGACCTCCAGCGGGATATGGGGCATGGAAATTCCCTCTGTAATTTCTGTACTGCGCTTTGTAATCCCTGCTCCACTAAAGGCCATGAAAAAACATCCATCCTTCCCTGCATTTTTGCAGTAGGAATATACCATGGCACTGAGCAAAGTAATTCACCCACTTTGGGATTGAAGGGATTTGATTGACCTGTATAAGGATATTTATCTAAGATGTATTACCCACAGTCTTTGACATATCTGGTGCTTTCCTGTGACTGTTAAATATTCAATGTAATAATATTTTTCCACCAGCAGATTTATTAGTCTTGAAATCACTAAGGTAGAGCCGGTCAGAAAATAGTTGCATTTGTTTTGCAGGCACAATGGCTTGTTCTCCTGCTTGTAACTGAAAGAAAAATCCCTGCATATGAAATCAAGTTCAACATTTTTCCTTTCTCCTGCTGGAACTTTCCAATCAATAGAAAAGGAGAAAATTTATGAAACAAGGATTTTTCTTCTGGTGTGACATTTTGATTTGTACCTGCCAACATTTCAATGTGTTTATTCTCACCTTTAGGAAACGGAATAGGATGGAGTTTACAGGAGCAGCAGGAGATGTCCTCCCTCTGACCAGGACAAGTGAGCCCACAGATCATGGAATCCTGGAATATCCTGAGCTGAAGGGCCCCACAGGATCACCCAGCCCCACCTCTGGCCCTGCACAG
>VWZU01007850.1:37657-103777 GCA_013397095.1 Sterrhoptilus dennistouni | reverse complement strand
AGCACCCTCTGGAGAAAGAACCTTTCCCTGAGATCCATCCCAATCCCCCTGTGACACAACCTCAGGTCATTCCCTGGTCCTGTCACAGGGAGCAGAGATCGGAGCTGCCCCTGGAGAGGAAATCAAGGCTGTTCTCAGCATGTTTGGGATTTCTGGCAGAAGAGGCTGTTGAGAATTTTGCTGTCAGGTACAAAGGTGCAGTGATTCAGAACTCTGCAGATGCAAGGTGTTAATGCACTTTCAGTTCAGCAGAATTATTTTCTTTTCCTTCACAATATTTTAATTACACTGTAGCTATAATTAGTTGAGTTAAAATAGGATTTATAATGCATTTAAAAGATCTTTTCCTGCCTTCCCACATTTGCTCAGACTTCTCAGGTGCTTGGGGAAAAAAAAGGCAAAAATTAAGAGAATTTTGTACGTGTGTGCACTTAATGAAGGCAGTGCAGTTGCAGGAGCAGCACTGCAGGCCCTGGATCCATGGATCCAAATACAGAGCAAGATGCAGGAAAAAGGAATTGGAGGAGCTTGGCAAAACATTGCCATACAGAGCATTTTAATACCCTTCCAGGGATCCCAATCCATCTCAGCCAGAAGAGCTCCTGAATCTATAAGAGAGGTGAACAAGGGAGCTTCTTAAATTAACAACAGCTTAAAGACTGAAAGTCAATGAGGGAATAAATGAGATGCCCAGGCAGAAAAGAGCAGACAGAACAATGCAGTCAGCACCCTCTGAGCAGTCTGGGGATAAAACTGCTCAGGATTTTTTGTCCCAGGCAATTTTCCACCTCTTCCCACTGTGAGCTCCCACATATTTGACCTCTGATGATATTTCAGCTCACCAGCTGCCTTCTGGCAGTGCAGATAGACATAGCAGCACACCAAGACTTGAGTTCCCCTCGCTTTTAGCATGGACAGCTCCTGCAGCCTGAAATATTGTCCCATTGTAGCAGCTTGTCCAGCTCTGCTCCTGGAAGAGGCCCTGTCCTGAAGACTGGAGGAGATCAGGAGTGTTCCATCATCAGACATGGCCAATATCCCAGATCAGAGAATTCCAGACTAGTGTGGGTGGAAAACGGACCTTAAAACCCACCCACTGCCAACCCCTACCATGGGCAGGGACACCTTCCACTATACCAGGCTGCTCCAAGCCCTGGCCAGTGTGGCCTCGGACACTTCCAGGGGCAGCCACAGCTGTTCTGGGCACCCTGTGCCAGGGCCTCATCACCCTCATTTTAATTTTTTTTCTTTATATCCAGTCATAATCAACCCTATTTTTGTTGAAAACCATCACTCTATTGTGACAGGCCCTGCTAAAATGTTTGCCCCCAGCTCCCCTGGAGTCCCTTTAGGCCCTGGAGCCTTCTCCTCTCCAGGTGAACACCCCCAGCTCCCCCAGGCTGGCTCCAAAGCAGAGGGGCCCCAGCCCTTGGAGCAGCTCCGGGGCCTCCTCTGGACCTGCTCCAACATCCATCTGTGTCCTGATGCCATAGGGACACTTGAGTGTGGCACCGCTGGAATCCGGGGAGGAGCTGAGGCAGAGAGGGGGATCTTTGGGAAATGATGGGGCTCATCACTGCCTGAACCACAGGCAAGTTCAAAGAACAAGAGGCAACCAGGATCAAGTAACTGTTGAAAAGGTCTTGTGAGCTTGGGTGCCAACCCTAGACTGGCTCAAGTGAAATGAAAGTCCTTTGGACTCTTCAGCTCCATTTCTAAGTGCCCCTTTTGTGCCTCAGGCTCCCAGAACAACTCCTGAGGATGTGATTTCAGTGTCTCTTCCTGCTCCAGACTTCAAACAGGGACAATGCCCTTTCCCTGACACATGGGGTGACAGGTAAAGCCCTAAATCTCACAGCAACTAGGTACAGACAAATCCTGGCTCTGGATTCAAATCCCAAAACCTTTCAGACAACCCCACAGTGCCTCTGACTGATCTGGGGAACTTTTTTCAGCAGTTTTTTTATTCTTCATTGTTTTGGAACAAATGGTGATTTTATCTGCAGAGCATTGCTAACGATGAAGTCTCACTTTTGGATTTTCTGACTTAAACCATGTTGCTGGCACTGACAGTTGCTTGAGAGATAAATTCTGAAAAAGCAGCTAAAACAAGCTTCTAATTATGTACAGATCCTGCTTTGGTGTTGATTAGAATTCCCAGTCCTGCAGAGCAGGGTGTAATTATTATTTTCTTGTATGTTGACAAGGCAATAAAATATTAGAACAGTTGAATATGATGCTTGCTTATCAGATAGGAAAAAATTGTGCAAGTCTTCAGGGCTGTGAGTCCATGGTCACAACTGAGGGCACTGGGATTCCAACGGATGGACCTCATTTCAGATACTGCTTCCAGGAGGCAGCTGAGACAGCGCAAGGGCAGAGAGGGCCATCTGTGGTGAGAGCTGAGCCCCAGAAACTGGGTAAATGATTCTCATTCCTCCTGTACAGAAGGAGAAATGAAACTGATGTTTGGGGAGTCTAAAATGGGCCCTGGAGAACCTGGCTTCCAGTTCATCAGAAAGTTTGCAGAGAAAAATGGAAATTTAAAGAGAGGGAACCCTGGTTTTCATTTAAAATTTTTGTTTCTTGCCAAATTTTTTTATGTTTTGAAAAAGTTGCCTGTGGCATTGAAGATTTTTATTTGTCTGGATAAAAGAATAAAATTAGGGAAGTTAGGCTCATTCCATGAATGTTTTTACCTCATTAAAACTCCTGGGCTTCCCTTGAGAAGCCTCATCCTGCTTTGAGTGATGTCGATTTGAAGTACTTCTTAGAATCAGGCCTCCATCAAATAAATCACCTTTGGCCACCAACTTTGGTCACCAGAGCATCCAGAAAATCTGCATCCAGAACTTCAGCTGGACTAGCAGCTCTGAATGGTGTTTCTGACAAGGTTTCCTGGCTTCAGAATGGAATAATCTTTGGCCTGTGTTGGATTTTTACCAGGTCAGAAATGCCCAGCTCTGGCATAGTCCAACTGGATCATTTGATCAGGAATGCATTATTACTTGTCAAAGTCATGTTTGGCTCAAAAACATGGAGAGTCTGAACTGAAAGGAAAGCTTTTATTATCCAGCTCTGAAAGAATAATAGAATTTTTCTCCCCCAGCCAAGCAAAATCACAAAATCCACAGATCTTTGCATTATTCAATGTTTTCCACCCTCAGACTGCAATCACTTAACTCTGCTATTTTAACAAGCATTAAAAGAGCCCTCATCCCCTCAAGTGGAAACCTGGAACACTAAGCTGTGAACGAAAATAATTTACTGACCTACAATATCCAGCAAGGTTACCAGGTTTGGATTTCACCCATTTATTCTTTTCCTTGCTACTTCAAAGAGAAAATTAAGACAAATTATTATTTGTAAAAACAGTAAACTGGGTCATTGTAAATGTCAGGGAGGAAGCATTACAGCAAAACCCCTACCATTAAACTGCCAGGAGGAATTATTTAGGATAACTTTAGACTCAAGTGGAGTGGAGTGTACTTTTAAAACTGCATCTCTGGGACATTTTCAGTCCTTTTACTCAATGTCATGTGTAGAACTGGGGTGAGTGTTTTGGTTAATTGTGCAGGTGGGGACATTTAACTGCTCTGACTGAGCCAAACAAAACCCATCCAGGTCTCAGTGGGCACCTTTGTAATTATCAGAGAGAAGGAGAAGCCCTGAAGGATGTGAGGTGCCTCTCTTGGGAAGTGGATGGAGGGTAGGAAAGATGAATTTCCTTCTAGGACATCTCGCTCCTCAAGAACTACAAAGCAAGCCCAGAATGACTCCTTCAGACCTACATCAAGATGAGAAGAACCCTGGAGCCAGAAAAAGAAAGTCATGGGAGCCAAGGCAAGGGCAGGATCACAGCAGGAAGGCAACACTCAGGGCACAGTCTGCTTCCAACTACCCTGAGATGGGGCTTGGGAAACCCTGGGAAAGGGGGAGCTGTGAGATTTGGGGCAGTGCAGGCTGACCTCACTTTTTGGAAGTGGTTTTGGGTTGAGATGAAGGTGATGCTCTCCCTCAGCAGAGAGTGAGGAGGGAAGACACAAGGCCTGAACACAATCAGATTGGAAAGCACCTGCAGGCAGGAGCAGAGACCTGGAAATCCAGGGCAGCCAAGAGCCCCAACAGAGCTCAGGAGGATCAGGGGGTGCAGGGTACTCTGTGAATACAACATAACACAGTCACAAGATTCCAGGGGAAAAGAGATTTGACAGCAGCTATTCTTTTTCTATTAGAAATTATATCACAGTATCCCAGGATGGTTTGGGCTGGAAGGGACCTTAAACACCCTCGAGTTCCATCCTCTGACATGGGCTTACCTTGTTGCTCTCCCATGCTCATAGTGAGTCTTGGGCCCCAATAGGCACAACCTGGAGCTGTGTCAGGGGGGGTCAGTTTGGATCTCAAGGAAAGGTTCTTCCCCCAGAGGGTGCTGGGCACTGCCCAGGCTCCCCAGGGAATGGTCCCAGCCCGAGGCTGCCAAAGGAGCTCCAGGAGTGTTTGGACAGCACTGCCAGGGATGCCCAGGGGGAGATTGTTGGGGGGCCTGTGCAGGGCCAGGGATGGAACTAGATGATCCCGAGGGGGTCCCCTCCAGTTCAGGATATTCCATGATTCTATGACATAGCACAGCACCTTCTTAGCAGCCACCGAAAGAGGTGTCAAGCCCAAAGGAGAACCTTTTGCAAACACAAATTGAGACCATCCTTTGGTTCCATTAATCCTCCAGCCTTGCTGCCCTCAGTGTACTTTGCACCCAATAAACTCTCTGGGAGAGCTGGTTTTCCTTTTAATCTACTGCTGATTGAGGAATCTTTTCTGACAATGAAAACTGTTCAATTCTAACTTTTACTCATGAAAATAAAGCCTTCACCTTCAGGTGCCTGCAATGTCTTGACAGAGTTCCAGTCATAAAAAGCTCTCGTGCAGCTCGGGCTCTGATTTATTGGAAGCCATAAATCTTGTTGTTATTGGAGCCACAGTTCTCCATGCTCAGTGCAACAAGTACTCCCCAGCCATAAATCCTTGTCTCCTGTTCCAAAAGAGCCCATTTGGAATGGTTCAGCAGGATCTGGATGATTCTTTAGCTATTTGGGTGCTTCTTAAAAAAGCCATTAGAGGCATTCTCAGGGAGGAAAATAGTTTCCTGGTGAAGCTTTGACAAGAATCCCAGCATTAACACAAACCCCATTGCTGGAGATGCAAGGGAAGCAGTTGAAGAATTTTATTCACTATAATATTTTCCTTATTCTCCAAAGATCCACTGATCAGAACTGGAGACCACACACCTTGAGGTTCATTGCAGATTTCAATGACCATCACTTCATTTCAAATGAAAACACAGAAATAACAAACAAACAAATATTTTTGATCATGTGTAGAGTGATATTTAGAAGTAGAGATGAAACAATGAGATTACCTTCAGATCGTGGTAGATACTCCCCAAGTGATCTTGGAACCCTAAAGCTTTCTGCGGAGAAACCCTTTAAAGCAGTATTTCTTCATCTTTTGTATAATTCTGTACCAAAATAATCCCTTAAGCAGATGGGAAAGTTATTTTTTTCTAGCAGCAGCAGCATCTAAAAGAGTTAATTCAGGTTACAAATTGGGAAATGCATGAATTGGTTCTGAATTCTGGCTTCTTGTACTGAAGAAAAAGAAAGAACAGCAAAGCCAAGACTTCTCCAGGATAAATCTTCTCATTTGAAAGCTGATTCATTGGAATCAAAACTGGGAAAGAAAATATGCTAAGTGTCATCTGCTTCCCAGGGGCGGAAAGAAGAAGTCCAGCCCTGAGTCAAGGCAAGCACTTGGATGACTCAGCTGACAAAAATATGGGAATTTTTGTTGCTTTTTAAAATGGTTACTGAGAGCTTTTGACAATTCCTGGGTGTGTTTGAGTCTTGGTCAAGAAATCCTGGGATGTCAGGAGTGCTGGCCACACCCGTATTGCAGATACAGGGGATCTCTCACATCTTCAGTACTGTCTGAAGACACCAACAGCAAAGTCCCGCTGTGCTCCAGCAGGGCAGAGCAGACAACAAGGGCAGAAGTACAAGGAAGGACAACCTGGGACAACCTCAGTAACGCCACAAGGACACAACTTCAGGGAAGGAAACCACTCACCTAAAATATTTCCAGTGTAATTTATTTGGGAACATTAATCCCTCTAAGCTCTAAGTCCTTCCAGCTAAACAGACACCCACCCCCAAAACAGCCATTACACGTCTTTTCCTCTTACTCAGCAGGAAAAGGCACCCAGGATGATTTAATGGCTTGAGTCATTAGTTGCATATTGATGACAGGGTGATGCCAAATCTGAGGGCTTGGCAGGAAGCTGGAGATCCCATTAGAGCTTCTGTTACACTTGCAAGATCAGAGTGTGAAACCTTCTTACAACAGCATTAAAAAAGGAGTTTTATTTTCTCCATTTAAACCTTTTTCTAACCAAAATAACATCCTCATCACCTGTATTCCTTGCTTTTGAGTGAGAGATGAGCAGGAGATATGTGCAATCTCCTGATGCAAATCACAGCAAACACGACCTTCCCTGCTGTGTTCCAAAGAGGGATGAGTGGAGCTCCTTCTCCTTCCCAAAACATGAGGCCATGAGGCAAAGAGATGGTCAGGGTATGGAACAAGCAACAGGAGTCTTCCCAGGACACCAGACTGGTGTATAAATCTTGGCTTCTCTTACTGGTTTTCTGGTACTTTATCTTTCCCATCCCTGGGCCTCAGTTTCGATCTTCCCCTGGTAACCAAGTCAATGGAAAACTCTGCTGGAGCAAAAAGCTGTATATCTCACCAATTCACAAAAGAACTCAGAGAGCCAGTAATTGTCTCAGGGCAGTGCTCTTAGGTGAGCTAGCAAGGGAAGGATTGTCCTGGGGTATCCCCTGGAAGCCATGCCTCGGACTATTTTCAATCAGCCTGACTTTCCCTGCAGGAAAAGCAAACACCTCACCCAAACCAGATCAGATTGTTCAAAAGAAGCCCTCCCTCACAGATAAACACAGATCACCAAGCAGGTGCTGTCTGCGGAAGCCAATGCTCCTGGAAGCACATGTGGAGCTCCTTGCGCCATGGCAAGGAGGAAGCAGATTTTCTCTCCAGATGGCAAGTTTCACTTCTTCTAATTACAGATCTGTCCCCAAACACCTGAACACCCTCCACGAGCACACTGAAACACCACTTGACAGGCTTGCAAGTGGCAGCAAAGTTTATTTAGCTATTTTGTGGTTTAAAAAATGAACATTTCATCTCTCTTTGCTGCCTGCTCACCTTCTTCAAGCAGCCCTTTGCAAGCAATGTTGCACAGCTCTCCTTGGCTGCAGCAAAGTGCATCTCTGGAATAAAAATTTTCAAAAAGAACAAAGTAAGCTTTAAAATTAATCCTGGGATTAATTAGAGGGAGATAGGAGTATGGTGTTCAAACCTGCCTTGCTACTAATTAAAGGCTGCTCCCTTCCCAGCCCCTTGCTTTGATGCAGTGAGGGGCAGGCAGGCTTTTAGCAGCACAAGTCAATAGATCCCCATTGACTTCCCAAAGTCAATCTATTCCTCTTCTCCTCAACCTGGCATCCTCAGAAATCTCAGTGCTGAGACTCCCAATGAATTCTGCGGCACCCTGGGTCAGGCCAATAAGAATGATCCATACTTACTAATTCTTCCAGTGTTTGGCAGCTTATTAGGAGATTTCCCCCTTGCCTCCCCCACTTTCCCAATCAAAGGACACAGAGACACATCCTACAATTTCTAAGCACTGAGATGTTTTAAGAAACAGTTTTCCTTTTAATTCATCCCCCTGTTTGACTGGGTAAGCCAATAGAAAGCTTTATTTATTTGTTAAATTACTGCTCTTCTCAATTTACAGGAGAAGTCGTAGAATCACAGACTCATCAGATGGTTTGGGTTGAAAGGGACTTAAAGTTTCTCTCATTCCAACCCCCTGCCAAGGGCAGGAACACCTTCCATGAGACCAGGTTGTCCTGTCGAAGGTTTACTGGAGTTATTATCTCAGGTTCTGAGAGATGCCCAGGGAAGAAGGTAATTACTTCTCTGTTCCACAGGATGCTTGAGATGTCACAGGAGACTTTTCCTCCCCTTTTTTACAAATTGGCAACTAAACTCTGAAATTTGAAAAATTGTTTTGGATCCAGTTCTCTGGATCCACATGTCTGCTCCCTGTGATAGGAACAGGACCCCAGGAATGGCTGGAGCTGTGTCAGGGGTTGGGATGGAGCTCAGGGAAAGGTTCTTCCCCCAGAGGGTGCTGGGCACTGCCCAGGCTCCCCAGGGAATGGTCCCAGCCCGAGGCTGCCAGAGCTCCAGGAATGTTTGGACAGCACTGCCAGGGGGGGATTGTTTGGGTGCCTGTGCAGGGCCAGGGGTTGGATTGGATGATCCTTGGGGGTCCTTTCCAGCTCAGGATTTTCCATTATTAAATTAGTAACTCAGCCCAAAAACTTTCCAGGCCATGGAGCCTCAGGCTGAGGTGTCAGGCTGTGTGAAATCTAAGTTTGGTGTGAATAAGTGGCTATGAGTTTAAACTAAGGAGTTTGAGAGTTTTTATCAGGCTGCTGATGATTCCCTTACAGCCTCAAAGTTGTTCTTGGTTGTGTTTTCCAGAGGTGGACACAGGCAGAATTCATCAGCCACCATTCCCAGCCTTGGCACAAAAAGCCAATACCCAAGGTGTATCCAAATGAGATAAGAATCAGAGATTTTGTGATAACCCAGTGCACACTCCCCGGTATGGGGCTGGTGCCAGGCAGGTCTTTGTGCTGACCAAAGTCAGCCGCAGTTTTTATTGACTGAACAAACACCAGAAAATCATTTCACAAACTTCAATAAGCTTGGAAGAGAAAATGAAAAATTCATCTCAGGAAGGAGACAAATGAGCTTAACTCATTTCTTCTGCCAGAGTTAACAAGTGTAGAAAGGATTTTATTCACCATTGCCAGTGTCAAATCTGTGCAATTTGCTGTACTGCAAATGTACCTGCCTTGGAAAGCTTTTTACAGTCCTGGGGCCTGGCTGCGAGTTCAGGGAAACACTTGGTCAGAAAAGATCCAGTGCAGAACTCCAAATCCCTTTTGTAAATGAATTTATATAGAAAACATAGTGGGGAAGTGGAAGCCACCAAGATGGAATATTTACAACACTCATTTTAAGTCAAAATTTTTCTTTTCAGACTTGAAAGGACTTTGCTGTAAAGCATTTGGAAAATGAAATATAATTTCAGAACCAGATCAATGTGCTCTTGGTGTCAAGGTGAGCAAATCAAATCCTCCCATCTTTCGCTTCATTTTGAGTTGGAAGTGAAAGGTTCACAGGGATTTAAACAGAAAGTCTCCTTGTGGATGAAGAGAAATTTAATTTTGTCAAGAATGTCAATTTTCACATCCTCTCATCTGCCCTGAATAGAAAAAAAATTAATCTCTCTGGCAAAAAGTGCTTTTACATCCAGCAAGGATTTCATGTGCAAAACATTCCTGTCCTAAAATCAGTCACAGAGAGCCAGTGGTTTTACCACTTTAGGGCTGTTTCACTTTATGTCTCTAATCCTGGACTCCCAGGCCAAAGGTACCCTGAGTACAATGGGTTTTTCAAAATATGGCTCTTATGCTTCACTAAGGCAGAAAATTGAATTATAAGGGTCAAATGCAGTTCATTATCATCCCTGGCCTGCTATGGGGTGCCAAATAGTGAGAGCAAAACTGGATTGGCCTTGTGACCAATTTCAAGCGATGATGGTGCTGCTGATTTGGTGAGCTGACATTTTCCACTTAAGCCTGCAAGGATTATCCAGCCTGACTGGAGAGCAGCACTGTTTGCTGTGGCCCACAAACAGCAGAAGTCTGACATCATCTGATTTGGGAAGAAATAAGATTTTTGCCCACTGTCCCCAGTCCCCCATTGTTTATCTACAGGCAAGTCATTCACTATCTCTGAGCTTCAGGTGAAGCATTTCTAGGTGGGATTTATCTCACCCTGATGAATGCTGGGAGTCCAATCCCTCATCCCTGATTCCCGGCACAAAGCTGTTCTTCAGAGGGCTGAACACACAGTAGGAAGCACATCTGAGGGGGTTAAATTGTGTCTTCTTTTTTTCAGAAAGTCCCCTTGTGTCATGGTCAGACCAAGGCAGAGCAGAAGTTTCCACAGGCTGCTGCACATGCTTGCAGACCTATAATAATGAACCCTGCAGCTGTAGTATATATCCCAGTCCTAACCTACACCCAGGTCAGAGGATGAGCAGGGGAGGTTGGGATTGGTTCTCCACAGACATCAAGCACATTTCTGCCCAAAAACCAGGCTGTGAGCTCCATGCAAAGCACAGCATCACCTGGAATGTGGAGGGAAAAGGCAGCTACTGGAATGTGTCTGGAAAAGCTTTGATAAAAGAAAAGTAACTTCCCCTTCTAGCTCAGCTGTGGGACAGGGGTTTTGTATCTCCTTCAACACTGAAATTGTTGGCAGCTGTGTGGACTGGTTGAAAATTACCCTTCTCCCATAAGATTGCAGGACCTTTTCCCAGGGTTTCTATGGAAACACAGCTGCTTTTAAAAATATCTGCTCCTCCTTCCAGTGGAAGAGACTCAGTGATCTCCTCATGACTAGTTCTCCCTTTGAATGGGCTGTGTGCTCATTGTCCCACCACATCCAGGCTCTCCCTCTCTCTGGCTTGGCAGAGGTTTAGTTACAGGTTAAAGCAGCAGGTCAGGTGAAAAAGCTGGGATGCAACCCAGACCATGAAGAGGCCCCAGCTCTCAGGAGACAAAGACCAGGAGCTATTTCCAGAGTCCTTCCAGTGCTTGCTGAGGCTACAGCCTGGAGATCCTTCATAGTGGCCTGTCCTGCATCTGTGGGGCAGTTCAGGTTCCTTCACCACAGAGTCACTGGACAAAGCCTGAAGGACTTTGGGGTCTGGTCCAGGTACATCTTTGCACCTCTTTGGGGTGAAAACCTGCCAGAAAATATCTGTATCCACTCTCGGATGCAGTCTGGACAAGCAACACTCCTGCCTCTCCCAGCCCCTGACCCCACTGAATTCAGCATTGGGAAGGGAACCACTTTGTCCCCAACTCTCACTCCCCCTGCCAGGCACTGCTGCCTGCCCTGTTTGCCATAACAACCATTTCCAGGCATTCCTGCATCCTGGAAGCACAAATCTCAGTGCTTTATGCAAATCCAAGCAGTTCCACACAGACAAAACCTCTTGTTGGCATCTCCACAATCCCTCCTGACTGAGCAGTGATGGATGTGACACATCACAAGCACCCTGCCTGGACATTTTCTCTCTTGCTGAGCTCCCACTGAGGGGACAGGAAGTGGCATTGGGAAGTGCAGAGCAGGGATTCTTGCTCTGCTGCCATCCAAGACATCATGTGATTAACAGCTGGCATTAAAGCACTCGTTATTTCTCCACACATCTTCTCATACACCCTCAGATTTCTCTAAATACACTGAGAGGGTTTAGCCAGGGCTGCAGCACCTGGCACAGGCTGGGCACTGGCTTTGCAGGTGTTCACACTGTATTTTGTCAAATATTTGCTCTGTCTGTCTCTCCACATGTTGGGGGACAGTGCAAAAGAGAACCTCAAGACACCAAGATCTCTGGGGATGAACATGGAGTTTTGCCTCATTTAAAGGTTCAGACACCTGGAACCAGACACTGCAAGGAAGATCTTGCTCAGAGGATGGATCTGAGCACTGCAGAACTCAGGGAGAGAGCAGAGGGTGGGCAGAGCTCCATTAGGGGCTGGAGGAGAAGCAGAGGATTTGGCGGCTCCAAGGGATTTGTGGAAAAGCAGCATATGAGCCCTACCTCTCTCTCCTGGAGACAGCTCAACACGCTCAGGTTTTGCTGGTCATTGCTTGGGTCTGTGTCTGTGCCTGCCTGGGGAGGGGCTCAGATCTCTGACCCTCCACAAGTCCAACCAAGCCAGCCAGTTATCCACAAAATAATGAGATTTGCCTTTAAAGCAAGGAGATTTCAATGACCACAAGTCCTTTCCATTTTCTGGTTGGATTTTCAGCCTTTTCAGTCTCTTGCAGCCTCTCTTCTGCAGCTTGGATCACAGAGCTTTGTAATGACATCAGTGGGCAGGTTCACATTTCAGCTGAGGAGCTGAGGCTTTTAGGAAAACATGAAGTTTTGCAAGATTCATAATGAAATCAGCGGAGCTGGCAGCTGTGTAATCTGGAGTGTACATTCCCGGCCCCTTTCCTGGTAAAGGCAGCTGGGGAGTCGATAACTCCCTGCCAGAGCTGAAGTTTGTCCAAATTATTTAGCAAATACACCCAGGTACTTCAAGAGAGAATCCACAAACAAGTCACTAATCCAAAAGGAGCTGAATTCAAAAGGATGAGTGCAAGTTTGCTATTCCTGGTACGCTCGGGGCATAGAGATATGAGGAATTGTGGGGGTAGGATTAAACACAATTTGTGCTTTCAACCATGCGAGAGAAAATGCATTCGGGCTGTGAGAAAAGCAACACCACTGAGGAGTTTTTCCATTTAAATAGCCTAGGAATATCACCCAATGTTTAATCTGACTCTTTCAGCATAGGGCAGCCTTCCTGCCAACCATGGGAACATTGCACATTCTGAAATGGGGACAAAAAGGCTGTTTGCATAATAGGACAAGACACTGCTGTAAATAACTTCTGATAAAGTGAATCTCAGGGACCACAGGAGAGGGGCTGGAGTGTGGTACCTGTTGCACAGTCTGTTTTATACTGCTTTAATATGTCATTGATATGCACCTCCCCAAGGCATCCCTGTGTTTGTTCATGAAAGATTAAAATGAAGGTGATTTCTGCCAATCCCTCAGTTTTTCCAGATGCTCTCTCACATTTTTATGGAGAAGACAGAGAGCCCTGCCTCTTCCCTCTCCAAACATCCCAGGGATATGGTTTATATCCCAGAACAAACATCCCACAGCAGGGCATTCCTGTGGTGCACAAGGATTAGGGAATCCCAGAATCCCAGAATCATTAAATTGGAAAATCCCTCCAGTATCATCCAGTCCAACCTGTGCAAAATCCCCACCTTGTCCAGAGCAAGAGTGCCAGAGCCCAGAGCCCAGAGCGTGGAGTGCCACCTCCAGGAATTCCTTGGACACCTCCAGGGATGGGCACTCCAAAGCTCCCTGGGCAGCCCCTGCCAAGGCCTGACCACCCTTCCCATGGGGAAATTCCTGCTGATGTCCACCCTGAGCCTCCCCTGGCCCAGCCTGAGGCCGTTACCTCTCCTTCTGTCCCTGTTCCATGGGAGCAGAGCCCGACCCCCCCCAGCTGTCCCCTCCTGTCAGGGAGTTGTGCAGAGCCACAAGGCCCCCCTGAGCCGCCTTTTCTCCAGGCTGAGCCCCTTCCCCAGCTCCCTCAGCTGCTCCTCATGGGGTTGTCTCTCTCCACCCTTCACATCTAGGATGGCAGGTGTGTGCTGCTCCTGCCACTTTTCCTAAATCTTCCCACTCCAGAGCCCCCCAGGCAGCATTTGGGGTGGAAAATGCCCCTGCAGCTGTTAACATCCACTGAGCCTTCTCTTCCAGCTCCCAGCTTTGGTGAGGTGACTCCAGGCCTCTTGGCAGAAACAAAGGCAGCAAACTCAATTTTGGCTACTAACCTGTTAAAAGTTGGTTCATGGACTACATGAAGTAATACCTGAGGAGAGGGACCCCAAAGCCTGTGAGCAGCTCTGGGGATGAACCTGGGAGTCTAACAGGGATTTCTCTCCTGACTCCCAAAAGCCGGATTCCTGCCCCAGCAGGGCAGAGCTGAGACAGGGGAGGGGACAGAGAAGGGCAGTGGTCCAGGCTGGTGCCTCCATCTCCTGCTCCCGTCAAGCATAAAACAAACTCACAAGGAGTGACAAGGGCTCACTGAAGAGGAGTAAAATGAGTGAAATTCTTTTGACAACAAGTTTTTTTCCCATTAGAAAAACGTCAACTCATCAAAGGCTTTTTATCTCATAAGGATATGGAGGATTTCCATTACATTGAAACAAACTTTTTTTTTTCCTCTATAAATAAGAAAGAGATCCTTTCTTGTTTTGAATAAGAGTAACTTTTTATTTAGCCCAAGTGAACTGTGACATCCAGCATGTAGTGATGGCACCTGCAACCCCTAACCAGCTGACTCCCACATCCCTGGGCCATCAATCCCTGTGACAAGATGCTCAGGGACTTGCAGGGACTCAGTCTTTCCTGCTGCATTGCTGGGCACACACAAACGCCCCAGGCAAGCCGCTTTTTGCATATGATTCCTCTTTCTGCAGCAAGCTCTGAGCAGGAGGAGCTTCTGCTCCAGCATTGAGAGCCTTCCCTGCCTCCTTCAGCTGCAACCCGAGACGGAAGCTCTTATCTTCAGTGAGCACCATCCCTGAAGGGCCAGGCAGAAAATCAATAGCAGTGCAGAGATTTGCTGGCTCTGAAGAGCTGAGGAGATGGAGCCCATCACACATGATTAGATGTGCTGATTATCTGCTGATTTTCAGCAGAGGGACTCCCTCAGCAGCTGCCTCTGGCTCCTTGGTCCCTTCTTTGTCCTTCTCTGCATCTGCTGTCACTTTTCTCAGGTGTGTTTCCCTGTTTCCACATATCCCTGAGCTCTGGAACCTCTGCACAGGTTTCTTTGGATTTTGGAGAGAGTCAGGAAGCACAGAGAGTGTGGGCTTCAAACTGACAGAGGGCAGGCTTAGATAGAATATTGGGAGTGTGGTGATGGTGGGGAGGCCCACAGGGTGCTGAGACAAACTATGGCTGCCCCTGGATCCCTGGAAGTGTCCAAGGCCAGGATGGATGGGGCTTGGAGCAACCTGGGATAGTGGAAGGTGTCCCTGCCCATGGCAGGGGTGGCACTGGGTGGGCTTTAAGGTCCCTTCCAACCCAAGCCATTCTGAGATTCCATATTTAATAAATTTCTGTTCTTGGCATTCCTCTTCCCACTGAGACACTGGGAAGAACATGGCATCAAATGATCAGACAGACAAATCCATTTGCTTTGCAGCCAGGCTCTCCTCTTGGCTGCATCACAGATCCATGGGACAGACTCAGTCCTGGTCTCCATTCTCCTCCTGCACAACATAATTGGTACCAGTTAATTTATCCCCATCTTTTTCTTGCCTTTTCTACTCAAGCTGCAAAATGTTGGACAAGAGACTGCTGTGGTTCCTATTTAGTGCAGCCATGTTCTACCCTTGCACAGGGTTTCCAAACACTTTAATGCAAATTTCAGGAATCTATAATTAGATCTGTAGCCATGTCTGGTGGTGGCTCATAAAGCCCATCCTGTGTTTCCATCACTTTTGTGGCACTGCTGAGCATTGATAAAATAATAAAAGCAGTGGGTGTGGGAAATAGCAAAGATTTCACTGCCACTTGGGGGGGAAAAGAAGAGGAAAACTGTGAATTCTGTTATTTTTTCTGCAGTCCATCTCCTGTTAACTATGAGCAGGAGTAGGTACAATCTGAGTACAGCGCTCCAAAGCCTTTGTCTCTGTGATGTTTACAGCTGTAGAGCAGCCAAGGATGACAAGCAATTCCCCTGAAGAGCTTGAGCACTTGCAAGCCCAGTCACATCCACAGAAGCCTCAGTGCTTGGCAGAATAAGAAAATTACACTGCAAGGTTCCTGCTGAACCCAAATCCAATCAGGATCCTCCTCTCAATAAGGTAGGAGTTTCATTGCAGGGAGAATAGAAAATTCCTGGTTTCAGCTAGGCTGGAAATCCTGGTTCTGAGTTTTAGGCAAAAAGAAATTATTTTTTTGGTTTGTTTTCACTCTTGAAAGGCAGAAACGCTCCGTGGCGCACAGCATTTAAGCGACTAGAGAGCAGAGGTCTCTGCCCTTTAGCACTGCATTAAAGAGAAGCAGACATTGCTCAGCAGTTCAGGTGGGAAGGAGGCTCTAAAGGAATGTACCTACAATGTGTGTGTTAAATAGATATAGCTGCCACCGGAAAAAACAACATTCACCCCAAAGAAGAGTTTAGACACAAGCAGCTCTAGCTGGATTCGTGGACATAAGACAGAGCAGAGAAATCAGAGCCTACAGCTGGAGCCCTGATACCCAGAGGGAAAGGGGTCCTGCCACCCGCTCCCTGCCAGCCTTGAGCCTCCCAAATTCCATCAGCTACCTCCAAGGAATAAAACTTGACCCTGTTTGTCAAGTGGTCCCTGGGAACATGGGGATGCCTCACTGGGAAGATAGTGCAAGAAAATTAGGGACAACTAAGCAGCCTCATTAGCAATTTAATTGTTTAAAGAAAGTCCCTAAAAGAACTTTTGCCCAGTCAACAGCTTTCCTTTTCTATTAGGAAGGAAATATCTACCTGCTTAGATAAGGTGTGTGCCACTGGGATGCTCATTAACCTGGATGTATTTGCTTTGTTGGACTTGGCTGATAATTAAAGTATTTTCTTTTGCTCCTCTCGGGAATGAGATCTTTCTGTCTCTGTCACGGATACTCCTTGAGGCAACAGGCTTGGCTGGCAGGATGTATCTCTGAAGAGCAAATTGTGTTACTGTGGAGGAGCCAAAGCTGGGACCTACCCCAGGCAATGCTTCTGGAAGCTGAGTCTGGATTAGAGTGGAGAGTTTGGGTGCAGAATCTTCCCCAGGTTGTGTTTTCAGAGGCTTCGGGGTCTCTGTCCTGCCTCTGGATACTCTGTGGTGACATCCTGTGGTTCAGGGACACTGGGACAAGGGTCAAGGTCGCAACCAGACAAACCAGGCACCTCCTTCCTGCCACCAAGGAGCTGCTGTCAAAGTCCTGCTGAGGAAACTGCTCTTCAGGAAGGGGAAAACACCCCCTATTCTTCCTCCCTTCTCTCAAAAGAGATGGTACTCTCCTTTCTTTCTGCCTCTTCTCTGCCCCAGGCAGGCCCAATGGTTATTTAAATCCCTAAATCCCCTGTATAACTCCTGCTCCCAGCACAGAGCTGCCAAAAGCCCAGCTGGAGCTGGAGACCCTGGGAGTGTGAATGGGCCCCCAGCCCAGGGCAGGCCCGAGGCAGGGTGTGGGAGGATTCCCTGTGCCCTCTAAAGCCAAATAAACAGGGAGGGCTGACTGAGCACAGAGAGGGAGGATCCTCCTCCCCTGCAGAGCCAAACACCTCCACCTGAACCCAGACACACTCATGCTGCACTGACCTGCGATTGCTGATGAAGAGCCCCAGAAATCCCTGAGCCCTCAGGGTACATCCACCAGCTCAGAAACCCCTGGATTAAAACCTCCCCTGCTGCCCTCGGGCCCCATGAGCCACGAGTCCCTGTGGACAGGGGAGGCGCTCTGCCTGTAGCTCAGCACTGACAGCTGCAGCACCTTCCTGCCAGCCGAGGGGACTGGTTCCTAGTGGGATGATGGACTGAGGTGAGCTGGACTGCAGAGAGGGCCTGGTTCGGGAACGGCCTCTCCTGAGACTGGTGACCCCAGCCCTGAAGAGGGGTGTCTGTGCTCTGCTGCCATGGAGAGTGGGTGCTTTAATGGGATTAAATCCATTAAAGGCTGCAAAAGGCTTCAGCCCCGCTGTGGGCTGGGGCTCCCACAGCTGAGGAGGGGACTCTGAGGATGGGGCAGAGGCAGCTTCTCTGCACCCCTGGAGAGTGTGCTGGGGCTTGGTGGCTTTTCAAAGCCTGTGTTCTCTGTGTTCCTCAGTATCTGGCAGAGCATTCACACCAAGATGACTGAGCAAATTCATCAAAGGCCACAAGCCCAGAGCTCAGAGGTTTGTCAGTTCCTTCCTCTTTCAAACTTTCCAAAGACACCAGCCTGGAGAGTTCAGCACTGTCTCTGCCTGTTCCTGCTACAGTGAGGACGAGGCATCAAACCTAGAGAGATTTCCTGTGTGTGTGCTCCAGACTGGCACTGCTGCCTGCACTCGGCTTTCCAGCTCAAGGACTAAAACTGAGAAAGGCACTTTGAGCCCAAACTTAGCTGGACGGCTTCTGTGCCAAACTTGTGACTTGCACGCGAGATTAATTCTTACCTCAAATTTTTTTTTTTGTGTTAAGCAGGAAGAGAAACATTCTGTCAATGTCCAATAAATTATTTCAGAAGCAAGTTTTCCACTGGAGGGGAACAGAAATAAAATATTCCAGGACTTCAGCAGGAAACATTTAACTCATTCAGAGCTGGACTGCTCCACACCTTTCAGAGCCATCGCTTGCTTACACTCAGCACCTCCTGGTCACAAATATCACCTGGGTGACAACACAGGACTTTTTCAGGCACAGCAGAACCTGTTCAGCTCTAGACGTGGAAACAGCTCTGTCATTTGCCAAAAGAGAACATTCAGCCAGTTGCTGGAGTCTGGCACAGCTCCAAGTGTTCCAGAAATCCTCACTCCCAGGGAGGTGTGAGTTATCCTGCTCCCAGGGAGGTGTGTTATCCCACAGATGTGCCCCATGTAATGTGTGTAGAGTGAGCAAGGGCCTGTGCCAGAGGAGGATCCCATGGTCCGTATGTTGCTTCCTCGGGCTCAATTTGTCTGTCAAACTTCGCTAGGTGGTTTTTCACATCAAACCCAAATCTTTCTTGCTACAACTTAAACCTGTTATTCCTCCTCTTGTCCCCCATGCACCAGGAGAACTCATTCTGCCTTTCTCTTCTTTGCTCTCCCTCTTGCACTTGAAGGCTGCATTGATCTTTACAACCTATCTGGAAAACAGAGCACTGCAAAAAAGGATGGGAGCAGAGGAGCTGAGGGTGGGGTTTCTTGCTTAGTTTTAGATATCCAGAAGTTCAGTCTAAACTCGTCCTGTGATGCTCTCTGTGCTATCTGGCACAGACTTCCTCAGCTGGGAATGTCCTGAAAGGGCCTCCCTGTGCTACCCCCCAATCCCATCCCTTCAGTGCTGCCATCTTGAACGTCCCCACTGTTATGGGGAATGTACTGTATTAAATAATTCATGCTAAACTAAAGTAATATAAAAATAAGAAAGCAGAAGCCAATTCCGAGAAGGCTGGGTTTCATTCAGAGATGAGTGGCTCCAGCAGAGAGAGAAAAGAAATCAACAAAGAGAGTCACAACCTCGGAGATGGACCATTAATGGTGATTAAACAAGGATACATAAATCAGATAAGCCTCAACAACCAGGCAAACCCAATGTTGTCTCCTCGGAAACCTCATCAATTCATCAGCTCTGCTGGAAATCTATTCAGAAGGAATACAGTCTCAAAAGAGGACACATGAATATACAATCGTAGCAAAGGTGGACAAAGGAACCCTGCCTGGGGGAAAATAAATAGTATAAAAACTGGACTCCTGGTGATCGGATTTGTAAACGGGACAGGTGCGATAGAGGCCTGTTCATAGGTTCACCCAGTCTCGATCCCGGCGTCGGGGCTGTCCTTTTATTGTGGCTTTCCGTGTTCACTGTTACGCAAAAAATAAATTTTATTTTTTATTTTTATTTTTCAAATCTAGCTGTCTCATTTATAACACCCACCACAGAAGTTTTTAATGAAGGACAGGATTAGAGGAATGCATGGCGCTGCTTTCCAAACAACTCTGAATTCCTGTAGCCCCCACGCACCCAAGAAGGGTGGAGAAGGGGTCATTGGAGAGGTTGTGCCAGCCAGTGTCACATATGCTGCTCAGCATCTGAGACACATCTTCGGCTGAAATACTGATTTAGAGGCAAGACTCAAGAAGAAGACTATGTTCGAGTTTACTCATAATGCTGACTTTCATGTGCAAAGCAACTGCCTCACTTCATCAGAGCAAACAGCTTTATTGGGTGCTCCTTCCTTTTGATTACTTTTTAACAATAAGTCTGTGATTTGTTTGAAATCTGGCAGCAGAATAAGATTGTAACAAGAAGAAGGTAAAGCTCTGTCAGTCTGGAGAAAGGGAGATAGAATCAATTTTTCCAGTGTAAAAAACCTAAATTATTTTGTTACTAATACATGCTGTAAATTCAAGCTGTTAATTGGAAAAAATAAGAATATAAACATTTCAGGGGGTTTTCATGTTTGTGTCAATCTAGCACTTTGAGAACAAACAAGCTCTGATTATTTCTCATTTGAAGTGATGTTTCATTTCAAAACCTCCTTCAATTGGACTTATTAGCTGAACATTCCTCAAAAAAAGCCAGAATTGTAAGAGATTTATCCAGTTCATCTCTCAGGGTTTTTTAAAATTATTTTTTCAGTTCATTAATGATATGAGGATCATGTTTGTTCCTTATTTCCTTTATTCACCAGCCAACAATCCAATTGCTTGTTTGCTCAGTTCAGTGCAGTTGTGGGGTGAAAGGGACATTCAGCCCCTGGGAAAGGAGGAATAGATGAACTGGGGTTGAGTTCCCTGAGCCTGCAGAGAACTGCTAGGTATGGCCTTAAAAAAATCATTACAAGCCTCTCTTGAAAACCCCAGCTTTTTGCCAGTTGCTCTTTCTTAAAAAAAAAAAAAAAAAAAAAAAAAAAAAAAAAAAAAAAAAAAAAAAAAAAAAAAAAAAAAAAAAAAAAAGTAAATTAAAATAAAAACAGCAAAAATTGGGGAGGTGGAGAGGGACAAAAATAGGGCTGTGAAGAGGGAGAGGGAATTCTCTGAGGTAGAATATTTTGGTCTGAGATGATCTATTCTGAGTAGAGGTTTGCATAAAATAAAAAAGAAGGTTATTAAAAAAGAAAGGAAAAATCTTATTTGACATTATAGTAAACAAAACTATCCAGGATTTGCTGTACCATTGGCAAACAGAATATTCTTCCTCCTAAACCTACTTTCTGAAGTAACAAGAGTCTGCACTTTAGCCCCAAATCTCAATAAAGCAGACAAAAGCTAATTGAACTGGAAAACCCTGAGCCAGCTCTGCTGGTGGAGCTGAGAGCCTTTGCCAAGGAAGACTGTGCAGGATGGCAGCCCCTGAGTCCAGACAGCTCCCATCCAGCTCGTGGATTTCTCTGCTGGCAGAGGAGAAGCTATAAGTCCCAGGCCCACTGGCTTTCCCCATGGAATGCTAATTCCCAAGCTTCGCCTGTCCTGTGCTGTCCCTGGGACAGGGAGATGAGCAGGGTTTTGTGGGGCTATGGGATGTTCCCACTCCATCTCCTCCCTCCTGGGAACTTCACTGCCTCAAGCCCCAACCAAACGTCATTTAGCAGGGCAGCCTCCAAGCTCACTTAATGGGCCCTATTATCCTGCTGACCTCCTTCCCTGGGAAGTGTGCCAAGGAACCAGGATCAGGGCAGTGCATTTCAGTGGCTGAGTGACAGCCCAGCATCCCACCAGGCACAGCAGTGTGTGGTGTTCCCAAACTGTGAGCCAGCACTTGGTAGCAGGAGTTTCTGGCTCCATTTGGCTTAATTCCCAGCCCTGGTCCAGCTAATCCAAAACCAGGATTAGCCATGGCAGGACATCTTTTCTGTCATGAGCTTGATGTAGTTCTAAAATAACCAGGATTTAAAGCAGATTCATTTTCTGAGCAGATTCATTTCAATCTTTCTCTTCTAAACCCAGGCACAGAACCTTTGGATGATGACTCCCTTTTTCTTGGAATATGAAATCTCTGCAGCACCTTCTAGCAACTGTAGTCCTTGGCCTGGATCCATAGGAAGGCTGGCCTGGCTGGTTGGAGCCATAAGAAGTAACTCCAGAAGGAATACAGAACTCTGCCCCTTCTGGGGTGGTTGCAATGGGCTTCACAGGCTACATCAACTCCTCCAGTCGTGCACTGACACAGGCTGGGAAACTTCTGTTCTCTGCAGCAGAATTATTAAATATTGGGAAGGAATCTTTTCCTGTGATGGTGGGGAGGCCCTGGCACAGGGTGCCCAGAGCAGCTGTGGCTGCCTCTGGATCCCTGGAATTGTTCAAGGCCAGGTTGGACGAGGCTTGGAGCAACCTGGGATAGTGGAAGGTGTCCCTGCCCATGGTAGGGGTGGTCCTGGATGGTTTTTCATATTCCTTCCAACCCAGGGATTCCATGATTCCATGATCATGGGGCAGCTGAACAATACTTCTTATTTCCCTAGCTTCCTTAAATATTACCAAATATCCTCATTCTTGCCCCCATTCTGGTGTCTGTCCTCCTCAGGTTCTGCGTGGGGCATTTGGTGGGACATTCCCAAAGACTCAGGAAGGGCACACTCCTGGACCTGAAGAGGCACCACACTGCCAGGAGAGTTTTTAATTAAGTCCTTGAAGTTGTCATCAGTGTTCATTCACTGCCAGTATGACCCATAAAACCCCTGGATAAATATTCTGTTTCCAGCCCATTCTGTACTGAAGTAAGGAAACCCTAATCTCCCTTTCAGCATATTCCACTGGTGTCAGAGCAGGACTGGGAGCAGATGACACCCTGACGCCTCTCCAGAGGGGGCTCAGCCATCTTCACCTGTCCATCAGTTCCCTAATTCTGCTCAGCCCAGACAGGGATGTGGCACTACAGAGTGAAGGGACAGCCTGAGATGTCCCGAACAAGAACCACCTGCAACCGTCACCCACATCTTGCAGCCATCAGCCAGACATCCCCACCTAGAGCCACAAAGGAGATGTCTCATGAGAGAGCAGTTTCTCCTCCTCACACTGCACCTTCCCATCAACCAGTAACAGTAACAAGAGATCCCACCACAGCCACATGAATAAGGAACCAAGGGATACATTCAGAAAAACCTCAGTGTCTGCACTTTGGTGCCCACCTGGGCCAGAAACAAATGATGCAGAGGAGCCATGTTTGGGAAAAGTTTTCAAGTGATGATGTGAGTCTGTCATGCAGCAGTTGGATCTTCTGGGAGCTGGTGGAGGAGGCCTTGCTCCTGGCATTGTATTTTTTGCTTATTTCTTAACCTTGAGATGACAGCTCTTTCAGGGAACAGGGAAAGATGACATCCAAAGGCTGTCTGAAATCCAAACTTGGGTCTAAAGATCTCTCCTCAAAGCACTGACTGTGAATTGGTTCTTCACAAGAGTCTGGGGGATTCAGTGCAGTGGGTGCTCTGCTCCTCCTGCAGTCACTCCTGAGCCACTGTCCTCTTCTCACAGCAATGCCTGAGCAGGTGGCACCTCCTGGGCAATGCCTATGCTGAAGACACACACAGTGACATCCCTCCCTGGGGATGGCTGGTCCAAGCTTGGGGTGGTGCCAAGTATCGGGTTCAAGGCTTCTCTTCCTCCCTGCATGGCCACACCACACACCTGTGGTGTTTGGGGCTTCATGTTACTTCCATCCAGTGGCAGCTGTGGAGAAAGGAAACACATGACACTGACAGAATCCTTGCTCCTCCCATGCCAACATCCCAATCTGCCTGGTTTGGGGGCGGTGGGGGGGAGTATCCAAGTTAAAGGGTCATGATCTCCTCTCCGTTTGGCATAAAGAGCTTTGCACTCTTCCCTTCCATCTCCTCTGCCTCACCTCCCCCTTTCCCTCCACAGCAAACCACATTTGAAAGCTTCAGGGTGATCCTGTTGGCGCTTTAACACCATCCCAGGGTTCTGGTCTAAGAAATAGAGGACAGATTGTGACACATACCTGACTCCTGGGCCACACATTACTACACACACCCCTCAGCTCCTCAGTGGGTGGCAGGACCACGCTGATGGGTGGGCCGAGCCTCACTAAGGAAAAGCAGAGCTTGGCTGCCTCCTGCCTCTAACATTTGCTGAGGAGGTGTTTGGTGTTTCTGCCAGGAGCAAAAGGACCTGTTAAAAAAGAGCAAGTGTGGCTGTAAATGTGCATTTCACAGCATGGTCACCTTGCTCATGAATGGAACTGAGGAGAGGGGACTCCTCACCAGCACACACAGAAAGAAGGGGAGTCTCCTACTGTAAACCCCAAAGGGATGAAACTTATTCCCAGTCAACTCTTTGTCCCAAACAAACACAGCAAGGTAGCAACACTCTAACAGTGCGTACCACAACAAGGACAGTCCAAACTGGGTTCCTTCAATGAGCAGATCCTGCCAGCTCAGAGTTCCTCTATCCCCTCTGAACAACCACAATGGGTGCAGTTCCTTTCAAAAGGCCGGGAAAGCCCAAGTGTGACAGCCCTTGCAGGGTTCCCAGGGCCTGCACTGTTGTCACTGCGGTGTCAGGGAGCGAGAGAGCAGGGAAAACTCTCTCGGATCATCAGGGTTTGAGGGCAGTCGAAACAGGGATGAATGGGTTTCGAGGTATTCCTACAGCTCCAGAGGATGGAAACTGCCTTCTTGTTCTTCCTGGCAGATTGCTGGCAGCTGATCCTGCTTTGTCAGAGGTCCCAAGGAGGGTGAAAGATTCCCAAATAGGCCCAGAGCCCCCAGGCATCATTCTCTGCTGGGTATTGGCAGTCCAAATGTTGATAAAGCTGTGGACGGTGGGCTGAAGGAGGAGAGAATGCTGTCAGAATATCAGGAGCTGTCATTGCTGAGTGTGGTCTCAGGAACATCACAGCCCATCTGTCAGCTCACCTGGAAGGATGGCATTGGTGGTAAGTGAGATGGATCCTGGGCTAATGACTTGAATGTGGGTGAATTGATCCCAGACAGTGGATTGGTCATGGAATAAAGTACAGAAATTGATTTAAGTGTGGTGTGTTTGCAACCTTCTCTTCCCTTTACTAACCATGGTAGGAATCCCTTTGCCCTCCACTGTGACAGATATAGCTGGTCTATAGCTGCACAGATGATTTGGCTTAACAGATATCAGCTTGACCAGCCCAGCTCAAAGTAAACAAGTCCCTGGACATGATAACCATGGGTCGGATTCAAACCCAGTCAGAGGACCTCAGCCAACCCCTTTGAAGCATGGATGCACCCATATCATTGGCCAGTGAGCTAGGCAGAGTTGAGACCCTTGACCAAACACATCTGTAAATGTGGGAAATTTGAAAGCTCTGTAGAAGAAGCTGCCAGACAATAAATGGGAGATGTTGCTGCATGAACTCAGTGTGTTAATGTCACATCCCTGTCTCCAACTCCACAGTGACACTCTCCAGGCTTCTTTGGACAGGCCTGTCAGGAACTCACCTTGACCCAAAATCTGGTTATGATCAGTGCCGAGGTGGTATTTATACACCTTCCCAAGCTCATTCTGCACTCAGCAGTCTCTGGAGTTGGTCCCCAGGACTGACACAGGAGGGCTCTGGCCACTCTAGCTGCACAATTCATAGCCACCATGAAGCTGCCCAGGCTGGGACACTGCAGGGACCTGCCCCAGCTTTAAATGCAAAGAAACCCCCTGGGCACAGCTCCTCTGGGCAGCTCGTGTCACTCAGAGTGGGTGGAGGTGGGAGCTAAACTGCTTCATTGCCATGGGATGCAAAGGCCAAGGTGCTTCCTGCCTGACATTGCGCTCCCACAGGAGCACCTCTGATGTTCAGTTTGTGCTCTCAGATCTTTCAGTATCTGTAGGCTCTGGGCCAACTCTTCTTGGTGATGGCCTGACGCTGCTGCTGCTCTGCCATTGCTGCTCCAACCCAGCAAAGGAGAGATGTTCCCATAAAACTTTGTGATTGGCCCACTCCCCAGACTCAGATTCTCCCTGCATGCCAGCTGTGAAAGAAATGTTTCTATTTTTAGCTTGGAGGTGTTGGCAAGAAATGCAGAGGATGGATCTGCATTACCAGCAGGCAAGTAATGGCACAACCCCTCACCCCAGGTCTTCGTTCTGTTCTGCCTACTGCAAGGACTGCAAATCTTGGTGCTCAGTCTCATGCTCTGCTCCCCTGTCAGCCACTCACAACTACAGGTGAGATGCAGGAACAGGTAGGGGTTTTCATAAGGAAGTGCTTGTGGGGTTTAGAAAGCTTTGCATAGGCTGTGTTCAATAACACCTGTGTTTAAAGGCTGCAGTACTTATTCTACCAATTTCCTTCTTTCTTCCCTTCTGAATTTTATTGTCAATCAGGAGAAAATCTTTTCCAAGGTCAGGGAGAGGTTATGCTTTCAGATTTTTACAGTACATAGCTTCAGGCTGGGTTAAAATTCTCATAACAATCAGAGCCTGTCTTGCCTGGGATTCATTTCTTGTACTGTCTTTATCTCATCCCTTCCTGAATCCTATTGGAAGGTTCAGCCATCATGGCATACCAAAGGCAGAAGACACTTTTCCCTGTCTTTTTTTCCTTTAACCAACACTAGTGGTTTGTTGGCTCTTTTTGTCTTCCTCGCTCTGTTTTCTCATGACATCTGGTTGACAGAAATGAGCTGCTCAACTCTGCAGTCAGGATATTGGGGGAATGCAGCAATTCCTATTCCAGAGGAAGCTGGAATGCTCTCTGTGCATTACAAACACCCATTCCCTTTTTCCAGTCTAGCAGATTTCTCTACACTGGCTCACTTCATGCAATTTGTGTCATCTTTCAAGTTATGACCCCAAAATGGGGTGAAAGCACTTTCCCACCCCTTCTGTTGTATGCAAACCCAAACATTTGATTGTATTTGGGAATCAAAGATCCATGGGATTGAACTGTGGGAAAATTTCCTGTAAATGTGGCACAAACACATTGATGTTTCTCTGTGGTGCTGCAGCTCCAGTCCAAGCATCAACTCCCATCACAAACCCCTTTGATTAGGGAGCCACAGTCTGGAGAAATGCCTTTGGAGAGGAGAAGGATGCTATGCACTAATAAATAATGGGAAGTGATTACCCTGCCTGGGCCAGCATGGAGGGAGAGCTACAAATCCAATGAACAGGTACAACTGGCATCCCCAGAGCCAAGCACATGGAAGAACCTAAAACTGAATTAATGACTTCTGGAAGGCTGGGCTCTCAAGGGAGAACCTGACGTATGTTTTGACTTCTCTCTAGATTTAAAGCCTTGACATAACAGACTTTGTCTCCACTCTCATGCTTTTAACAAGACCCTACATTTGCAAGGACAGAATGTAGCACAGATAAATTGTTCTGGTATTAGCTAAGCCTTGGAGAGAAATCACTGGATAATAGGGTGCCATGGATATTCACTGCATGGACAACTGCCAGGCCTTGCTCGAGGTCCATCTTTCATCCCACTAACTTTGTAGGGACACAGTTACCTGGTTGCAGGTGGTTCATAGGTTGAAAGGCTCTCCTAACTTTCCCATTTAAGATAATATTTCCTTCCAAAAATCTTTGGCTTCAGCCAGTTTGTCCCAACAGCCCCTGGCTGTATGTGAAGGAGCTGCTGGGTCAGTAATGATCCATCCATGGACAAACAGCCCCTGCCAGGGAATGGTCATTGTGGTCACTGCTCTGGAGGTGTCATTGCTGAAGCTTTTTGGCTGCTGTCAGGTCTGGGTGTTGCCAGAGGGGGCAGCCTGAGGAAGGTCGAGGGAAATCCATTCCTTGTCTGTGTGACTGGAATTTCTGCATGTAAAAGTGCATTAATATTCTTCTGTCCCTATTTAAAATGCTTTGCCTTGATCTGCCTTTGCCTTTTCCCTCTCAGTCCCAAGTGGTGTCCTCCACTTGTCCCCAGGCCAGTGATAACCACTGCCCCTCCCTGCTCTCTCTTCCTGCTGTGTTCTCATCCCGTGGCAGAAACAACACGAGCACAAAAACAGGCAGCAAATACAAAAGAGGATGGTGTTGTTTCTGAATGCAGCAGGAGCCACCAAGGCTGGGATGGGAATGTTCTGGTGTATCTCAGCTGTGTAGCTCCTGTTATCACACTCCTGTAGTACAGGAGGGAATTTATCCCTGACTCTGTGCTACCACATCAGTTGACAGTGTGTACACAGCCTGCCCTTCAGATCCTTTCACTCTGCATCCTCCAGCCAATGCAGAGAGTGAATAAAAAGCACAGGAGAGTCAAGGTACCAGATTCCCCTAAATGATGCATCTATGCTGTGCTCCAAAACAAAAGAAGAAAGTTGCCTAGTTAATCTCAGCTTCCCTGGAACCCAGTGCAATGTCTTCATCTGTAATTCTTTCTCTACTGTCGGGAGAAAAATCCAAAGCCTTTTCATAGAATCATAGAACTGTTGAGGTTGGACAACATCAAGTGCAACCATCAGGCCAGCACCAGCACCACATTCATCACTGACACTGATGTGTCCTCAGGTGCCACATCCACATGTTTTTTTAATACCTCCAAGGATGGTGACTCCACCACTGTCCTGGACAACCTGTACCAGTGTTTGATAACTCTTTCCATGAAGAAATTTTTCCTAATATCTAACCTAAACTCACCCTGGTGAAAATCTAGGCCATTTCTTCTGCTCCTGTCTCTTGTTACCTTGGAGAAAGACCGGCCCCACCTCACTACAACAGATATTTTTTAATAGATTCTTTGTAGTTTCCCAGGAGGAAAGACAGGGCTGTATTTGTGCTGCAAACAGCTGCATATAACTTGTTAACCACAGAGCTGCATTCAAATAGTGTCAAGACAATGATGATGGCCAGTTAAGTGCCAGGATCAGCAGCAGAGATTGCAGGAGGATCCAGAAAGAGCCAAACATGCCAATAAATTCCACTGAAACAGTGCTGACAATGACAGAGCCCTGGCACTGGTGGGACTTGGGGCTGTTTTAAATAAAACAGTGCTTTGTGGCAGTACAGATCACTCTTAGGAGCTGATTTACCTCAATCCAAAGCTAAACATCTTCAACACAGCTAAGAGTTGTGCCTCATACTGGGGGTCAGCTGCTGCACATCCCACTCTCCTGGAGAGCTCGTGCTTTTAAATGGCTTTAAAGAGTTAAACGTCACAGCAGAAAATTTCCAGGTTTCACAAAATCCTAAAATGGCCTGTATTGGAAGGGATCTTAAATATCACCCAATTCCCAGCTTTGAGAACACTGAACTTCAACAGGATTGAGACACCCATGCAAAACTGCTCCATGAATTTTCTCTGTGGGACATGGTCCCATAAGACAGAAAGAAAACATAAAACTCAGACCCGTATGGAGACAGAAGAGGCCCCTTTGGTCAAAAGTAAATTGGAAAAGAATTACATGGTGGAGGGGAAGAATGACAGTAGCAAGAAGGGAAGACTCCTCTTAATCATCTCATGTTAGATCAGTGAATTGGAAAAGTCATGGCAAGTCTGCCAGAGAATAAACTGCCCAAACCTGGTATCAGCTGAAGAGCCACAGACAGTTTAGCAGCTGGGACAGAAAAATGGATTTCTTCCCATAAAACTTGCCTCCCAGAGAATTACAGCCTCTTATTTGTCATGCCAAGGGTGGGTGTGTGGGGGGACAGGATTGGAAATAAATGCTACAAATGCTCTCTGTTGTAAGTAGGGAGTAAGTTTATCTCCTCAGCCCAGAACATAAAACCCTCAGCTGCACATGGAAACAAGGGTGATATACAATCCATCCCTTTGGCTGAAAGCCTCCTGGAAGAGACGAGGTGTTTCTTCTTCAGCACAAGTCTGACCTTTGCCTTGTGTGGGTATGGGAGGAATACAAGCTAAAGACCCTTGAAGAGAGAGGAAAAACAGTGCTTTCCTCGGAGCTGTCTTCCCAGGAGGATGGTGACAGATCTGCAGTGCTTCTCATTATGGTGCCATGGAGCCCTTGACAAATGCACCCAGAAAAACCACTTCCTCTTGGCTCCAAAGCCACGGAGCTGGTGGGAAAATCCTCCAGCAGTCAGGAGAGGAACCTTCTGGGTGCTTGGACCAAGCTCTGACACCTCCCTACCTCCTCATATTCTTCTGCCAGGAGTTATCCCATGTTGGAAGCCAAGGCGATCTCTTTGGTTGCACATCCCTATGGCAGCCCATAACCAGGGGCTTTTGCAGGGGTTGAACCATCAGAGTGGGATTTAGGGAGCAGTTTTCTTTATCACAGACGGGTTGCAGAGCCGAAAGAAATCTCTTCCTGTTTCCTACTTCCCCCATGGATAAAAAAATAAAAGAAATCATCCCATAGGAAGAAGGGCTGTTTATGGTCCACTGATAAAGAAATCACATTCATACTGTTCCTGTTTTAATAACGACAGTGAAGATTCAGAGCTTCTGATTGGGGAAGGTCCAGTTTAGGATGAGGAGCTCTAAAATAGAGCATTTCCTTAAAGCATTCTCAGACCTGCTGGCCTAAATTCTAGGGCCTTTTCACTGCCTCCCCTGAAGGATGTATTTAGATGTGCTGAGCAATCTGAGCCCAAACTCATCAGGATCTGCCTCAGAAATTCCCCATGGCTCCTCAAACTTCCCTTCTCTTCCTCATGCTGGAAGCTGCTATGGCACAGCTGCCTCCCAACACTCACATTCCTTGTTTGTTGTTAATTTTTCCTTAGGCTTCCCTCTGGGTTCTGTCTTGCCCAGTAAACAGAGACATCAGCAGATCTCTGCAGATCCCAGAGCCAGAGCTTTCCTTACAGCTCCAGCCTTCCCCTGGCACAGATATCTCTCCCCACTGCAGTGTCTGCTGCCCCAACTCAGCCCAAAGCTCCCTCAGAGGGTTTTCCTTTGGATGAATGGGGCTGGGTGAGCCTTCTGGAGGCTTTTCCAGGTAGGCAAATCAGCTTCTTGCCTCACTGAGTTTCTCTCTGCTCCACTTCCTGAGGCTCCTCTGAAATCCAACACCCAGAGACAAAATAAAGCAAAACAAATCTTCCTATCCCAGGCTGTCACTCAGATGGGTTTATGCCAACAAGGAATGCATTAGTCATTAATATCCAGAGTAGTCATGAGTACCTCAGAGTAGTCATTAATATCCCGGAGCAGTCACCAAAACCCCAGAGTTTGGATCAATGTTTGTGTGTTTCTGGCATGTTTTCCCTCTGTGTGCATGTGGGATGTTGTGCATCAGGGGGCTCAGGTGGCTCCCAGCTGATGGAGGGTCTTCTGGGATTTCTGTTCTCCTGAAGAACCCTCCCCTACTCGCTGTGGATGCACAATGCAACATGAGCAGCTCCCACAGCCCTGATGCTCTCCTTCTGCTCCCTCAGGAATGCCAATAGTATGGAAAGCCCAGGAGACAAGGATGCAGAGGATACAGAGGATTGAGCCCACATGTGGCTGTTTTTCTCAAGGTACTGAACATTCTCCTCTGCAAACACTCAGACCCTTTGCCCTGGTGGCTCCTGCTGTGCCATCAGCCTGGCAAAGCCCACTGGCCCTGGCTTGGACGCTGCTCATTCCCAAGGCTGGGCAGGGGCTGTGAGGGGAAATGATCACAGAATCATGGCTTTGTTCAGGTTGGAAAAGCTCTCTGAAATTATTGAGTCCTACCATCCCCCAGCACTGCCAAAACCACCACTGACCATCTCTCCAAATGCCACATCCACAAGGCTTTTGAACCCCTCCAGGGATAGGGACCCCACCAGTGCCCTGAACAGCCCTTTCTAACCCCTGACCACACTTTCCATGAAGATCAGAAAACCCTTGGGAGAAAAATGTGGTCTCATCTTGTTTCTAACATTTCACAGCAAAATGTCAAATTGATTTAGTGAAATCCATTTCAGATCTAAGTTCCAAATGAATCACATGGGTTTTCTTGTTTAGTTTCAAAAATGCTGAAGTATTTTACTCAAGGCTGGTAAAATAGGCAGTTTTGACTTGTCTCTTTAATCCATTTTATGTTTAACAGGTTTGTAGTTAGCCCAAACCGATCGGAAGATCTCGGGTTGTACAAGGAGGTAGGGCCCCTTCCTCTCCATGGCGTTACTCCGCAACCGCGCTGTCAATCATCTTCCAGGAAAACCACGTGGTCGCACCACGGTTACTTAAGCGGACACTCATGGGAAATAAATCGCATTCCGCCGTGCACCATATTGGTGTCACGCGTGGTCTGTCCGGTCAGGTTGTAAGTTCGCCGTGGTCTCCCGCTTGACCAGGTCGCACTGCCTCGCATTGCAGAGGCAACATAGTGGTGTCGAAACCCGAGAGTGCCCCCCGACACACGGGTGCATGTGCGCTCCGGGTGACGGGAGACACACTGGAAAGGGGAGACGACCGGAGCAGCAGGCTGACTCCGGTGGAGGGGATGCCCTCAGTACCACCAGCATGGAACCGCTCGGCAAGGGAATTTCAGAGATTTATGAACAGTGGGGAATTAAATGTAAAGTTAAAGATTTTGACGCTGCGGTTAAGCGGCTTTTAACAGTGGGAGCCATTGATCGTCCCGTCGACATTCTGCATCCAGAATGTTGGGAAAGATGCATGAATGCCCTTGCAAAAGATGTTATTATTTCAGATAATAGTAAAAGCCGCAAAAGCTGGGGCAGAGTGATGCAAGCGCTGCAAAAAGCATTGGAAGAACAGGAAATATGGGCGGCAGCTCAGCAGTGCTTGAGGTTAACCCCGAGGCTGAGGGTGGGCGCCACAACCTAAACCGCGTTCGGGGATGTGTGTGCAAATAAAGATCGAGTGCTTGAAACTAACAGCCCCTCGTGATCGCGATCTCCATCCCCCGTCCCAGAACCCCATCCCGTGGTCGAATCTAACCCCTCGGAAAATCGCAATATGCCCCCGTGCCCCGAGAGTGATGGTGTGAGTGCGGATTTAAAACAAATTAACTTAAAACCACCTCCCTATGCACCACAATATGGCGCCGAGGCAGGAGAAGGAGGGCGGAGCCCCATGACATTTCCCGCCACAGACATGCGTGGTCGAGACCACAGGGAGGGAGGTGCAGCCTGTGAAGGGGAGGGGAATTCAGAGCCCAATCAGAGGACGAGTTCCTCGGCCTTTCCTTATAAGGCAAAATGCCTCTGGAAGGGAGACGGAGCTGGAGGAGTGGCGCACCCGCCCACTAGAAACCTAGAGGGCGGAGCCAGAACAAAAAGCACATTAGACAGTCATGGGCCATTCCAGCACCAGGAAGTATGTGGGTTTGCCATACCACAGGTATCACCCCATGTGTCTCCATCAGGCAGTTTGACACAACTAACGATGTTTGTGTCCAAGTCATTGTCATCCCTAGGATCCTGTACCATACAGATGACAAGGTGATGCTTCACTTCGAAGTACAGCCCCATCACAAGAAGCGAGAACTAGTAACTGCCGCCAGTCTGGCAGTACTTCTGACTCGGGGAGGAACAGGAGCAGCTACAGGTATCTCTTCGCTGGTCACACAAAAACAGAATCTATTGCAGCTCCAGAGGACAATCGACGAAGACCTTCTTGAGATCAACAAAAACATTTTGAAACTGGAAGAATCTCTGTTCTCCCTATCGGAGATGGTGCTGCAGAACCGACGAGGTTTGGAGCTGTTGCTGATGCAACAGGGAGGACTATGCGCTGCCTTGAATGAGGAGTGCTGCAGGTATGTCAACCACTCGGGTCCCATCCGACAATCTATGGCAGAACTTAAGGAAAGACTCAAGCGCCGTAGCCAGGAGTCCCAGCAACAAAGCTGGTTCGATTCCTTTTTCAACCAACACCCCTGGATCGCTCCAGTTGTTTCCACTCTAATCGGACCAGTGGTGACCATATTACTTGCCCTCGTGTTTGGCCCTTGTTTACTTAACAAGATAACCCAATTTGTTAAGGCCCATTTGAGTAGAATTGACATTATGTTGTTAGAGCAAAGACAGCTAGTTTAAAAAGGCATTTATTAACTAACAAGTTTAACAAGTTCACACATTTTACTAACAAGTTGTTCCCGTTTTTCGTCGTCATTATGTTCGTGCCGTTTGCACAAGTTGCAAGTTTAATTGTTCATGGAGAGGGGGGAAATGTAGTTAGCTCAAACCGATCGGAAGATCTCGGGTTGTACAAGGAGGTAGGGCCCCTTCCTCTCCATGGCGTTACTCCGCAACCGCGCTGTCAATCATCTTCCAGGAAAACCACGTGGGCGCACCACGGTTACTTAAGCGGACGCTCATGGGAAATAAATCGCATTCCGCCGTTCACCATATTGGTGTCACGCGTGGTCTGTCCGGCCAGGTTGTAAGTTTGCCGTGGTCTCCCGCCTGACCAGGTCGCACTGCCTCGCATCGCAGAGGCAACACAGGTTGCTGTACCAAAATATTGATGGCATTTTATAATAATAATACCATATATTATATACTAAATATCCCCTTAATATATATGCTTGGAAACCTACTTAACCTCATATTTAATACAAATTCTTCATCATCTATGAAGCCCAGTGTAATACAATATAAAACTCTAACATGTTATAACACAGTTCCATATTTTATGGTAATAAAGGAGTAAAATGCAAGCAAGTCCTTTCCGGGGTTACCTTCGTGTTGCTCTGATTTTTATTCTGATGGATTTTACATGCACCACAGAGTAAGAAAACATGAATGGTCCCAAAAAGCTGCTTTGCCTGGGAACTGCTCCAGCAGGATAGGAACACACCTTAGAGCAGCAGCATTTCCCAGGGAGCCACAAACCACCCAGCTGGAAGATGTCAGCTCGGGAGCTCTGGCCATTCCAGGCCTGCTTGGCCAGGGAGAGCAGGGGCTGATTGCTGCTGGCTCAGGTGGCAGTGGAGGGGGACTGGGGGGCACTGGCAGCATTCCCATTCTCCAAGGCCAGGGATCCCATCCCAGGCACAGCTCAGACCCTCCTGGCTGCACTCACCTGGGCACACCAAGGAGCTGAGCTTTGTCTTTGTGTCTTCCAGTCTCAGCTCAGTGGAGACAAGAGGGATGGGATGAAACTGCCTGGTAAGAGCTGTTCTCTGAACAAGAACACTTGGCTCATCCAGCAGGGGATAGCACAGCCCAGAGCCATAAATAATGCATGAATCCCTCACATGGAGCTCACTCCAGCCTTGCATTCCTCAGAGAGTCAGCAAATATTATTTTTCTCTTTTCTTTTGTGTGTCTGTGGAGTGGTGGGTGGCTGAGGGAGAAGGGAAAGCTCCTCTGAGCTGCTGTGCTGATCTGCTTTTACATCTTCCATCTTCCTCCTTCTCCTTCCCTTCTCTGCCTTCCCAAAAAGCCTCCTGCCCAAGCTGTGTCAGAACAGTAGCATTGACAAGCTGCCCTGGAGGGCAGGAGTTGTAGCTGGATTTGGGAAGCAGATGGGCTTAACGTGTTCAGCTAAACACAGGTTTTAGAGCCCAGTCAAACAGAGCAAAGTGCAGCTCAGTCTGGGACCACTCCTCCCGGGAAAACAAGGCACAAAAATTTGGCTGCTGGACAGTGAAAGGGAAAAAAGCATCAATTTCTCTCCAGCCTGATGAAAATGCTTCCCTGAAAGCAGGTTTGGAATTTGCTGGCATTGCTAAGAGGAGGGATCCAAAATACACAGCTGCTGAGCAGGTGACTGAAATCATAATTCATTGGTGTCCCCTTCCTGATTGCCCAAACCTAATGAGCTGCTCAGAACCTGGAACTGCTAATTACATGTCTGAGACCTAAAAGGAGTACTCAAGATGTCTTCATGCTATTAAAATAGCCTAGACTGAATTGCTGTCAGACTCTCCAAAAAAACCCTGGGATTACTCAGTAAAAACACCAGACTCTGAGTGGATAACTAGGTTTTTGGGACCCCAAAGCTGCTAAGAAGGTGCTTAGGACCTGATGCTTCTCCAAGTCCATTTTTTTGGAAGTAGTTTAAGAATTTGGACATCCACTCCCATGTTCTCCTTGCGCTGTCCTCATCTCTGCTGGAGTGCATCCCTTCAGGCAGGATTTGTGATCAATGGCTTGTCCCACCTAGCTGCAGCTTTTCTTCTGAATCTGAGTCCCACAGAGCAGCCAGTGGAAAACAACTCTATTAAAAGCCACAGCGGTGTCACACTGACATGTATTTTTTCTTCTAAGAGGATCCTGAGATGACTTCAGCTCTGACCTACTTTAAAGCCAAGCTGATTTTGTCCAAGCAGCAGCTGCATTTGAAGGCAAAGAGATGAAAGGACAAGCTGCTGAAATCCAGATTCCTGGCCAGAGGTTTTTGCCCAGCAAGACCCAGAGCTGCTTGACTTTGTAGCATACTCTTTTGTCAGCTCTTTGGTTTTCCTGACACAGTCTGCAGCCTTGGCTCTCCCAGCAAAGCACAGGGGAAGCAGTCCTTGTTCATCACTGCATCTTTTACACAGCCAGCAAATGGGAGAAGTAATTAACTCCCACATGTTTAGCTACAGTAATTATGAATTTGCATTGCTCTCTCTACCAACAAAGTGGACTGGGCTCCCAACACCCTCTCAAGTGTTTCCGAAGTCCCCACATTCTCTTTCTGGGTGAGTCCTGCATCTTTAGAACAATCACATTCAGCCTTAGCTCCATCTGTATTTCTTCCGTCTCTCAATGCCTTTCTGGGACTCCTGGGGTGTTACTCAAAGGCCCTCATCACCATGCATTCAATATATTCTGGTTTGCTTTCATTCCCCATCCAAATGATAGGAATGCCAGCCAGGACAACAAACCTTGCAGTGGGAGCAGCAGACAGTGAGGTGCTCCAGAGTGGTAGTGACTGAGCCTATATTTTGGATTTCAAGGGAATCTCAGCAGGGGTATGATTATCTCTGGGATTTTCTATTGCTTTGGCAGGAAAGTGTTCCACTCCTCTGGCTGCTGGGACTCTCTTGCAAGACTCCCATTCACGCCGCAGGCAGTGTGTGTCACAAAATATATTCCTGATTTGTTCCTGAGCTTGATTCCTCACCTCAGCCCGTGTCAGAGGCTGCTGGGATGTGGGCTGGCTCTGCACACCATGCACACTCCCTGGCAAATGTTCCAGTGAACAAACATTCATTAAAAACCAGCAAATGTGAATTATAACTGACTGCATAAAGGTGCTGGTGAATTGATAACATATGCCCAGAGTCACAGCAAATGATCCAGAACACAGCAGCAGGAGATGGAAAGCTCTCACTTCCCAGTCTGACACAGATCTCAGAGTGAGGCTGAGCTGTGGGTTGGGGCACGTCCTGCTCGCTCATGGCTGTGTTCACAGCATGAACCTGGTACTGCTGACCAGAGGGGATTTCAATGTCTGAGGAAACTCCAGCAAGGCCCCCCCACCCTCTCCAGCAGCTTTATTGCCCCTCATCCCAAACAACCAACATGGATTTACTCCTTAGGCTCTCTGCATTGGCTAAGCAGAGCATCCCTCCTTCTGCAGCAGGAGCAGCCCAGCTCTAGCAGCCTGATCCATCCTTTACCTCAGGATAATCCCTCTAGAGATAGGTCACAGAACCTTGCAAAGCACCCAAGGGTACCAGCAGTACCAGCTCTGCCTGCAGCACAAACGAGTCTTAGCAGGGTCGCCACTGCCCTGCTCCAGGATGGACTCAGAGCAAACTCCCAGTGCTGCCACTAAAACCTAGAGAAAGGAGGTTGAACTGTACATTCAGCACAAAGCTGGGCTGCCAATCCCATCTGCATTAGCTAAATACCCCCTAAGTCAACGCAAAGTGGGTCTTAATTAGTCCACATCTGAACCTTGGTTTGTCCTAAGAGCATTCCCACATCATTGATGCCAGAGCCCCATCTCTCCACTCCCTCCCTTCAGCAACCCCGAATCTTCCCGGGCAGCTGATTTGCAGTTGAAGCCTGGACCACAACCCTGCCAGGCACGTTTGCTGCGGTTCTAGCTTTGCCGAGGATGTTTCCATACAGCTCTAATTAACAGCAGCAACAAGCACTTTTGAGCCATGGAGGGGAACCCCGGCAGGCAGAGTGAATGTTCCTCTAACTGCTCCTACAGCCGTTTCTCTCCAGGAAACCGGAAGGCAAACTTCCAAATCTCTTCCCTCTGCCGCAGCCCTGCGGGGGAGCCAGGCTTTGGAATGAGCAATGCTCTCCCTTATTTATAGGATAACAGAGCAGGTGCTCTGTTTCTCAGGTGGGTAAAATCGAGCCCAAGTAACTCATTTCTGCAGAGGGAATTTATAATATATTTTAAAAACAGGTTCTCCTTTCTCTCTGTGTTGTATTGTGAGTACTGGTCAGAATCAACTGAACCAATGCTGTCTCTCCCTTTTCTCCCTTGCTTTTCTGAGATACCATAAATCAGAGAGAAAATTATAATATTTTTAAGCAGGAGAGACCACATTTCTGCTCCATTGTTGTGTGATGTCTAAAACAACAGCATCCCAGGGGCTCCCGGATGGGATATGAATATAGATAAACAAAAATCCAGCCACATCTAATGCCTTGACTTCAGTCAGATTGGTAATTAGCAGGATCCCATTCTCACTGCAGGCAGCATAAACACCCTCAAGGGAAGCTGCTGCAGCCTCCACATGGGATCTTCACCCAGCCCAGGGACAGGGTTAAGCAGACAGGAGCTGAGTTAATTGAACTCCCAGAACTGACAAGCTGGGTATTAAAGTCTTCTCAGGATCAAGAAACACAGAATTGGTATTGTATGACTCCAGGAATGGAGGGGAAAGACCTTTCCAGAACATGGCTTTGTTTTTCCAGGTTTCCCAGGCACCTCACCACTCTGCTTAACCCAGGTGAGAGGTGCCTGACTCCCATGATCCAGGTGTAACACCCAACCCATTCCTTCATTTCAGGAAAAGGTTGTCCATGGACTTGGAGAGGTCCATGAACACAGCCTCCTGTTCCTGGCAACCACTACGCACAATTCCACCACTGATGGATGAATCTGGTTAAAACCCTGCTGGGTTCTTTATCCCTATTATTTCAGAATTTTGTTCCTTAAAAGCAAACAAACAAACAAAAACAAACCAAAAACAAATCAATCAAACAAACAAACAAGAAACCTTTCTAACTTCCAGCATCAAGTTATCCATGAACAATCTGTACCATTTGCTCCAAAGCCAGCACCATGCTTTGCCTGAAACAGCTCCATTTCCCCCCAGTCATCATCCCCTTGATGGATTTCTCTGGAGTTATCCCAGTCCTTCACACAGCCTTTGCCAGGCTCACTTAAACAAGCTCAATTCTCATAATCTCCCCTCTGGAACAGGTATTTCTTTTCCTTAATCCTCCTCCCAGTCTTGCTCTGTACCTGTTCCAGGTTGGATTCAGCTGCTTTGGAATGAAGCCACTGCCTTTTCCAGTGGCATTAACATCTCCTGACCCCCAGAAGAGATTTGTAAAGAGCCTTGGCAAGATACCACGAATTGAAGCAGCCACTTCATTAACCCCCCCAAGTCAGGACCTCTGCCATGTCACCCTGCACACAAATTTACACAACTGCACACAAATCTCCAGGTGCTGAGCACTGGGAGCACTGCCTGTATCCCCTGGGATCCATGTGCAAAACAAATAGGTGAGGATGGAGCACAGAGCAGATCTTTGCTCACTGATATTTGAGATTTGTGCTCCAAAATATTCTTTTTAGTGTTCCATGATGCCAGAATCATGGGATGGTTTGAGCTGGAAGGGACTTTAAAGCTCTTCTCTTCAAACCTCTCTGGGAAAACTGTTCCAGGATGTTCCAGCTGTTCCAGCTCCCTGCCTTCCAGGATGGTCCAACCATTCCCTCCATTGCAGAGCCCACAGCCCCTGCCCTGAAGGGGGACAAAGCTTGGCAGAATGGATGAGGAGAAAAGGCTGAAGGTCAGAGAGTGGTTTCAGGAAGTCCTGGGAACCCCAGCTGGCAGGAGCAGCTCCCAGCTCTCAGCTCTAAAATTCTGCTATGGATGTAACTCCACACCAACAGAAACCTCCCCTCAGGAGCTGAGCCCAAGCTGCTCCATGTGGCTCATGTCAGGGGATTTGGTTTCTGAAGAGGAAACATTTTACATCTGAAGTCTTAAATATTATTATTCCCTGTTGAGTGTGGGTTAAAAGAGGAAAACAGTGATACTTTTCTCACTGACTCTTTTGCAGCTCTTCTAAAGACATATAAGAACAGTAATGAGTCAGTCAAGCACTTTAAGCAGTCAGGCAATGATAAATGAGACCTACTAAAACCCTTCTGTCTTTGCCAAGGGCACTCTGGATTATACTTGAACCTGTTCTAACCTTAGCACTTAACCATCTTTTCCACAAAGTTGCCTTTGCACACAACAACCATGATGGAGCTCAAAATAACAAGTCAAAAGAATGGCTCCCTGAGAGGAAAAGGAATATTTGCTTTACAGCTGGGGCTGGGATTTAAGTGTAGTTTATGTGCTTGACAAACCTCAGAATTTTAAAGGAATGGGGATATCATTCCATGTTACTAGTAAAGCAGGGAGGAAAGGCATGAAACTCAGCATGAAAGTTTTTAATGTCAGCTTGGCATGAAAAATGTGGAGAAAGAATAGAGATATGCATTATTTCCAGCAATCATAGAATCCCAGAATCAGAGGTTGGAAAAGACCTCCAGGATCATCAAGTCCACCCTGTGACTGATGCCCACTTGTCCCCAGCCCAGAGCACTGACTGCCACCTCCAGGAACTCCTTGGATACCTCCAGGGATGAGGACTCCAAACCTCCCTGGCCAGTTCCAGTGCCTGAGCACCCTTTCCATGGGGAAATTCCTGCTGCTGTCCAACCTGAGCCTCCCCTGGCCCAGCCTGAGGCCGTTCCCTCTCCTCCTGTCCCTGTTCCCTGGGAGCAGAGCCCGACCCCTGCAGCTGTCCGCTCCTGTCAGGGAGTTGTGCAGAGCCACAAGGTCCCCCCTGAGCCTCCTTTTCTCCAGGCTCAGCCCCTTTCCCAGCTCCCTCAGCTGCCCCTGGTGCCTGCAAGGAATGGGCTGTACGTGTCAGTATCCCTTGGGATTATCCTCTGCTGCTCTCCTTTGCCTGCCTGCATCTCCTCCCCAAACCCCACCAGCCCAGGCATTGCTCCCAACCATTCCCCTTCCCCCAGCCCTTTTTGCCTCTCCAAGCAGATGCTGGGAGGGCAGAAAACCCCAGTTTCTGGACACTCAGCCCACGAGCAGGGCACCAAACCTCTGCTGCGGGGATGACCAGCTGAATCTCAAAACCAGGAAGTTGTTAAGGTTAGAAAACACCTCTGAGATCACCAAGTCCAACCCACAGCACCACCACTGTGTTCACTGTTAACCCTGTCCTCAAGTGCCACATCCATAATTTTTTGAACACTTCCAGGGGTGGTTGGTGAGTGCCCTACCTGGCCTCAGATCCAATGCTAAACCATCTTTTCTGGGAGGAATTTTTCCCCACTTTTCCCTAATATTTGATCTAAACCTCCCCTGGAGCTACTTGATGCTATTTTATCTCCTCCCCTCAATATTTTAGGAATGTGAGATTCCTTGTGAGGGGCAAGGATCATATGCCTAAAGCTAGGATTTACTGCACCACTGTTGCAATAAGTGACACAAATGCATCATCTGCACCTTTGAATCATCATCATCTTTAACAATCAGGTGCCCGCACCTTGATTGACAAACACCACATGGATGAGACCAGGGGAGAACCCTGGCGCACACCAAAAAGCTGGAATATCACACACCTGGATGTGCCTGGACTGACAGAGGAGAGGAATTTTTCAAGTGAGAAGCACTTCAGGGAGATAAAGCTGCTCGGGCACAGCTCTGAGGAGAGGGGAACCAAAGGGTTTCTCAGCACTAAAGCCACAATGCTGATTTCTGTTTTTGTTGGTTTAAAGAGAGTGTGTCTTTTTTTGAAAGACAAGTGCAATTGCAAGAACATACTTGACTCAGACACTTATTTCTCCTCCTGACAGAAAAAAAAAGCATGGAAAGACCAGAATACACAACGGGCTCGCAATAACTGTTAACAACTGAAAGCTCTTCTCCAGATTTCAATATTCCTTTGCAAATGGGGACTGTACTAACCTGCCTGATTTATAACAAAATAAATGCACACCGCATTTCTCTGCCCCTGGTAACTGAACTGTCCTTGCTTGATCTCCAGAAATAGTTTGTCACATGAATTTATCTGTGGTAACTGGGCTTTAATGCCTGGTATGAGTTTGAAACATGGGAGGAAAATATGCTGCAGTTAATTGTTCCAACAGCCACGGGCACCCCCAGTGGAGTGATTTAGGCTCAGAAATACACATCAGCATTTAACAGCATTCCAAAGAGGAAGGGAGGTGGACGCTTTACCTCAGGATGCTGTTCAGCCTGCAGGCACTTGAAGAAGCTATCTGGGGTTTGCAGAGCTGCAGTAGCTGGGGATGCTCAGGTACTCTGTGCACCTGATTTGCAAATGCAAGTAAGAAAGGCTTTCAAAATGCTTTTTGAGTGAAGACATTTGTAAAAAAATCTGTTTGGTTTCAATCCCTTCCAACCAGGAATGATGGATTCTCTTGTGTTTGCACAAAATCACAGCCCATGTCATTCTCTGCAGCAGGTTAAAGCAATTCCCCTCCCTTAGTTAAAGTTTAATCAATTTTAATAATAAATGTTTAATAGCAAACATAAACCAGAAAAATAGCCCTTGCCCCAAGGAGCTGACAGTTTTATTTCAAATCCAAAGAGCAGAGTGTGAGTCTTGGATTGACAGGGGATTGTGGACACTGAGCTGGGCAGGATTTCCCACTCAGGTTCTGAGGAGTAGGATGCAAATTTGAGGTCACTCCATGTATTCTGAGTCCTGCAGTGCACCTGCAGCACTGTGGGCCTGCTCTCAGTGCTGGGAATTACTGAGAATTTGAAACACAATAACAAATGAAGCTTGTGTTTTTGTCTTCTAATCTCTCCCTGCTCTGTCCCAGGTTCCTTAGCACCCCCACAGCACCATCAGAACCAACCAGGACCTTCCTTCACACGCACACCTCCCCTGGGATGGTTCCCCAGTCCCACAGGGAGCATGAATCTCTGCATCCTGCTTTAATCTTGCTTGTACTATGCTGCCAGAGAAGTGAGAGCTATCTCATTATTGCCAGGCTGCTCCTGGAGAAAGTGGGGCATATGTGTTTGCTGGCCAGCTGGTCCCTATCATACACAATATAAAACAAAAACACTGACCTTGTCTTTCCTCCCTGGGCTCCAGTGTGGGTCTCTCCCAGCTGCCAGTTTTTGTGAAACTTGTAGAAATCACATGGTTTTGAGACTTCTCCTGTTCTTTCAAATGGAGGAAAATTGCTGAAACCTTCTCTTATCGGGAAATAAGCCTAAAACCATACCCAGAAATCTCAGAGATTAGGCTATCAAAAGCATCTTGCTCTGACTGCCCTTTGAAAGAAGGGACTGGTTTGAAAGCACTAAATTAAATTCCCCTATTCAGGGAAAGGCAGACATGAATATGTAACTCAGGGCTCCCCCTTACTAGCCTCAGATGACACGAGGGTTTGCCTCAAAACCTCTATAAAATAGAACCTGGGTGCATTAGAACCTGCTGACCTACAAGAGCGAGATGTGGAGGCAGCACATGGTGAAAAGTTCCCCAGCTCTACATCACTGTTTCCATTACTTAATTCTGAACCAGATTATCCATTTAATGAGACATCCCAGGGTTTCAATGTTTTATTTTGCACTGACATTTTTATTTTAATTAATTTAATGGAAAATAGAAATGCTTTAAGACAAAAAGCTTTCATTTTTCACATGGGAAATCTCATCCCAGGAGATACTTGCACATTTTTCTGTTATCATGCACAAACACCATAGAAAAACCCTTTCCCTCTTGATCTGTTTTTCCCTGGAGAGATGCAGATGTACAGAGACATCATCACAAGACTGACCTCTGAAGATCTTTTTGTTCTACCAAGAGATAATGAGGAGAGAATGATTTTTGCAGGGACGGATGCAGTTGTGGGAGCTAACAGAGGGATCTCACTCAATGTCTTTAGGAAGCAAACTCCACTGGGGTGCTATAAAACTGGGACTGCTTTGTCAGCCTGGAACTTGTCTCCTCCCACAGCTCATTCAGAACTGCCATGTACACCCTGGCACCTCCTTTCTCTATGCCTGTCCTGGAATTACAGGGCCCTAGGAGGGACTCATTGGGAGTGGTGTGGATCAGCTGCAAAGCCCTGTCATACCTGACAGAAATTCTTTTGTTATTCATGTGGATGTCACACATATTTCAGGAGATGCTTCATCATAATTTAGGTTAGTTAATGGTTCTTTAGAATGATCCTGCAGCATCTGAGGCCAGGGTAGAGGATGAAAAATGCAGCTCAATCAACAAGGATCAATCTTAACCTCCAACACAGCAGTTCCTTCTCCCAGCATGATCTCCACACCCTCATCATACTATCCATGAAAATTGTTCCCATCATCTTACATAAAGATTGGTTTAGATGGGAATGTTGTTTGAGAAATGACCACAGCAGCAGTTTTCCCAAAGTCTTATGGGAAAACTTGCCTCTTTTCATTAAAAAAAAAAAAAAATCCTCTATCCTGGATTGAAAGACAGGTGTCTGCTAGGGAAGGCAAAAAGCCTCCCTTAGAATGAAGAATGTAAACCCTCTCCCTCTGAATGATTATAATTTTTAATTATAATTAAATCAAAGTGTTCTCAGGCAAGGATATGATGGGTAGGAATACAGTTCTTTACTAGTATGTATAACAAGGCAAACAACAACAACTATAGCATTAACAACAAACAGAACTAGGGACCTTGTGACAGCTGAGAAGGCTGAGATGGGAAGGGATGGAGGCGAGGCTTTGCTTCACAAAGCCCTCTGGGGCAGTCTGATCCCGGTGCCCCTGCAGGACTCTGAGGACACCAAGCTGGAATGGCAGGAATGAGCAGGATTCTCGGGCTGGTGGGTGAGATATATCTGAAGCTCCGTGTCGTAACTGGAATGGTGGGATATCCCGGCAGGGCAGCGGGTGCGAGCCCACAGCGGAGCGAAAAGCCTCAGGGCAGCACCGATGAGGGGGCGGCGGGACAGGGCTGGCCCAGCTCCAGCAGGACAGGGGGAGGTGAGCTCAGGATTCCTGGGCACACGAGCAGAGGGTGGTAGGTCTCTAGGACTGGATTCCGATACTGACAGTGAATTCTCCCTGCAGTAAGCAACACCTTGACCCCCCCTCCTCCTTCTAATGCCAAGAGCAAGAGCCAGAAGCTGCCCCCAGCCCCATCCTTTACCTGCCCCCAAAATTTACAATATCTTCCCCCTCTGAGAGAAACTCACAGACACCAAAAGAGGTGTAGCCAAGTGCTACAACTCCTCTCCTTTGGCCACTTTGTTTTGCTTAAGTACCCAGTAGCAATTCATGGGAAAAAATTCTTTAAGTAAAAAAGAAACAAATCTAACCCCCAATATCCCCATACAGTAAATGCTTCAAAGGAAGAAATTAATATATCGGGGTTGTGTGACTGCTGTATCCCACCAGCAGCTCCTGACCAGAAGAGGACACAACATGTTATGTTCTGTGAGATCCTAATCCCCACACCCCTAACCCTAATGCCAGCAGTTTATCCAGAGAAAAATACCAGTATGATGAACAGAAACTGCACTTCTGAGCAGAATTCTGGTTCACCTGTTCACAAAAACACCAAGAAAGCTGTTGGTGAATGTCAGCTCCCATCCAAGGTGCCCTTCAGCTAAACCATCCCATTCCAGATGGCTGGGAGTCCCTCCCATCTGCCAAAACATAATTCCATCCCCCATTCAAGGTCAAACTGACACCTCTCTGACATCCTGGTTCAGCTTTCACAGGTTCCTCCATCACTGGAGAAATGCTGAGGAGTTCATAGCTCTGCTGCCACCACTTCACATGTGACAGACCCATAAGCTGCTCTTCTAAAGCCTTGTAGGAGGCACTGGAAGGAATAGAGAGACTTTCCTGGGTGTCTCAGGATTCACCATCCATTTCAGTGCCAGGGAGCAGTAGAGTGTGGTGTTGGAAGTTTAGATAACCAAGGGTTAAATGTCTATTAATTCCTCCCACTGCTCATTAACTCTCCTCTTCAAATTAATTTAGTCCTGCCTATGGCAACTGCAGTGATGTTTGCTGGGCTGTCATTGAGCAACCCCACATGAATCCTGTCCTGTCCTATCCTCCTGCTGTTCCAGAGCTCCAGCTCATCATTTTTTACTGAGCTGGGAGAAATCTCCTGTCATGGAGCCCTTAAATTACCCCTCTCAGAGTAACACAGCTGAATCACCAGAGAGCATTTGCTGGGGTTTATTTATTCTCTTCTCCTGGCCTAAGATTAATGTCTCTCAAACCTTCAGGTGAACCAACAGTTTGAATCACTATTACGGGATTCAGCCCCTTTCATAAAGTGAAATCCTTGCCCAACTCCTCTACTGCATGAGCATGGGATTTCAGAGAGCCTGGAAAACACAGATAGAACAGGAAACCAAAAAATGTCTAAATGGGTTGCTTTGATTTTCTTCTTCCAATAATGAAAAAAACTTTAAAAAGCAAAATAAGTTTCGATAATTTTTAATTTTAATTTCATTTTAAATTGCTTTAATGTCATGCCCATCTTCATATTACATTTATATATCAGTATTCATCACTATTGAAATATCATCATGAAAACTCAATTTTATAGAGTACCTAAAACCTGGTCCCACTAAAGTTTCTAAAATTTTTGGACCTCCAGAGATTTAGTTTGGGGTTTTGGGGTTTCATTTGGGATTTCTTTCATATAGGCAAGGAGGACAGACTCGGCACAACTGGTTTCCCTCAGGAAAAACTCCAATTCCCAAGAAACTCACCCTGGAAGTGAGATCTTTGGACTGACTGAAAGAAAGGGAAGCCTACAGACCTGGCATGAGACAAGAACCTGGAATCCCCTTCTCGCGCAAGGTCAGATCAGTGTGGGGGAGTACCTGAGGAGATGAAATTTGACTCAGTATTTTTCAGTTCTGGTTTTCTTTTCAAATTTCAGTCTCTGAGGAAATCACAAAGCAGAACTGGCTCCTCTGAAAGGAACAGAAAACTGAGCAGCTCCTCTTGCACATGAAAGTCCCTGATGGCCCCATTCCCTTGGATGGGCTTCTCTGGGAAATCCAAGTGCAGGTTAAACCTCTTTTCATCCATCTCACCTTGAACAAATATATGTGCATTTTCCATTACCCTTCACTCCTTCACTTCACGCTCCTTGCCTTAACACACAGGCTAAATCCTTCCTTGCATGGCACAACAGCAACAAATTATCAAAAAAATTCAGGTTTTCTTCAAGTAATGCATATGCTTGTGTTGGGGTTAGGTTTGCTCCTTTTTTTTAGTTTAAAGAATTTTTTCCCCATAAATTACCAAGGAGACTAAGTGCTGGATACTTAAAGAGTACTTGACCAAAACAAAGAGATGGCCAAAAGCTCGGTTGGGCAGGTTTTTTCTTTATCTGTTGTAACTCCAGAAGGGAGGGGGTAACTGCCTTCCCTGATAACAAGCCAGCTGTTAAAACAGGGTGGGGTATTGTTTCTTATCTCTGTTCACTCTTCCACTACCCCCATAGGAATATCTTTTGTTAACGCACCATCAAAGCCCACCAATGGCATGACACATTTCATCATCATATTGTGAGATACTCTACCAGGGAGCAGAAGGCAAACCATTTCCACCCAGATAAAAAGGAGCCACAAATGTCACCAGGCACTCCGGTGTTCCCACGCGACTCCCAAAGGATGACCAGACCCACTTTGGCACCCCTGGCTCCACGGGACCATCTCTGCTTCCAACAGGACCACATCTGCCACTCCAGGAGGGCTGACTTTGGACTGTTTCCAACACCCTGACCAATGTCAGGTTGTATTTCTGACTCTGTCAGGGTTTTTCTGGGATTCTGTGTTTGTTTGTTTGCTTACTCTTTTGTACTACAACATTTGTATTTTTAATATCCCTAGTAAAGAACTGCTATACCTATTCCCAATGTCTTTGCCTGACAACCTTTTAATTGCAAATTTATAATAAATTGAAAAGGGGGAGGGGGAGGCTTACATTCCAAGGGAGACTCCAATCTTCCTTGGCAAATACCTATCTATCCAAACCAAGACAGCGTGGTTGTAAATGTTCATAGCTGGGTGGAAATTGAGTCTTGATGGCCCTGAGCACACTGGTGTCAGTTGTGCTGAAATTACTCCCAGTCTCTTTTACCATCACGGGGCGATTTTGTTTTCCTGGTTCAGGTCTCATACATTAATCCATGGCAGATGGAGTCAGACATGACCACTTCATCTACCTCATTTTCTCTCTTAGCTTGTTGAGCTTCTGGTGCCTGAGAGGTTTCCTCATGGATTTCCACTGGTCAGAAACAAGCTTCTAGAGGACCATTCAAGTTGCACTCATCCCTCAATAAAGCCAATCTGTTTAAGGCTTTTCATCATAACCTCTCAGCAGATCCAGGTGACAAAATAGACACTGACTTTCACAACCTTCACATTTAGCCACAGATCATGTTTTTTTCCTCAGGAAGATCTGAGTCCTCCCCACTCCCAGCTCTCTCATAGTTATCATCACTTGGTAAGCAAGGAAGTTTTCCATGGGTCTGTTTTCCCAAAGAGCTCTTCCTATGGAATGCTGCAGGGTCTCATCAGTCCAGTAGACAGAATGATTTTTGTATTTTTGATTCCCATATAGACCTGGTGTAGCTGTGGCAGCAACACGATCACCTGACACCCTGCTCACACCCACCTTATCATGATAGCTTATCACCATTATTGCCTTCCCCCTAGACATGCCAATGGATGCAGAACTCTCCTGCATGGCTGACCTGAGCCTGGATGGCACTCCAGGCATAAATCCCTGTGACAAATGCTTTTGGGAAGGCATAGGAGGGACTCCAGACCCTGCCAGAGGAGATGGAGATGCTGTGCATGACATGCCCATCCTGCTGCTCTTCAGGAGCTGCCAGGCACATTTTTTGTCAGCCGGAGCTGAGTGATGGATTTGAGGGTTTTTTTTTCAGGGAATCACCACTATCTGCTTCTAAAGCAAATAGGGGTAGTTTCAGGAAATGTGAAAAGACAGGGGGTTGCTCAGAGAAACTGTGGTGGACTTATTATGGAATCAGAGCTATGAATGCCTCAATGCTCAGTGCAGATGGAGCTGTCAGCAACTCTGCATTTTAGGCCAAATTTTGTCCTTAGGTCAATAATGCAAACTTGAACTTGTGCAGAGAGTTCACAAAGAGAAAGGTGATCGTCTTCCCAAACTGGCTTTCATTTCTCAGGAAGGCTGAGGGTGAACTGAGAATGAGAGCAGGTCAGAGCCAGGCAGAGCTCCTCAGGGTTAGAGCTGTTTGTGACACAAACAATGGGATTGAGGGGACCCTCAGCAAGCTTGATGACACCAAGCTGTGTGACATGCTGGAGGGAAGAGATGGGATCCAGAGGTACCTGGACAGGCTGGAGGGGTGGGAGTGTGTGACCCTCACAAAGCCATCAAGGCCAAGTGCAAGATCCTGCAAGGCTGTTCATCCTGGAAAAGAGAAGCTCCAGGGAGACTGATCTCCTTTAGAACCCCTTCCAGTGCCAAAAGGGGTCCAAGAGAGATGGAGAGAGACGTTGGAAAAGGGACAGGACAAAAGGGAATGACTTTAAACTGAAAGAGAATAGGTTTGCATTAGATATTAGGAAAACATGCTTCCCTGGGAGGGTGCGGAGGCCCTGGCACAGGGTGCCCAGAGCAGCTGTGGCTGGCCCTGGATCTCTGGCAGTGTCCACGGCCAGGCTGGATGGAGCTTGGAGCAGCCTGGGACAGTGGAAGGTATCTCTGCCCATTGCAGGGAGTGGGATTGGATGATTTAAAGGTCCCTTCCAACTCAAACCATTCCAGGGTTTTATGTTTCTATGAAAAAGAAAATTAGATACTCCAAAAACAGCAAAAGGATTTAAGACCCAACAGGTCTGCACCTGCTTTCTGTTATAGAATCATAATTCAGCTTTGAAGGGACCTCAAGAGGCCAGAGGCCCTCACTGAAGTCAGACCAGTTTTCTTTTTTAATCAAGTGGGAATCTCTCCTGTTTCACTTCATGACAACTGGTTTAGATTTTTACCCATTTCTGTCTGTGGCGATCATGGACCTGGTAGTCAGAACCTCTCAGGGAGGGTTTAGATTAAACCCGCGCAAAGATGTTGTCAAGAGACAATATCTGAGAGGTTGTTTATTATCTGCCAAGAAGACTCCAAGGGACACTTGCATGGTGCTGCGGGGATGGACAAGCTATGTTGTTCCACTTTACCTCTCTGGCTGGAAACCAGCTAGCTATGAACATGACTAGACTACATCTGGTTCCTGTAGAGAGAGCACAGTGTATGTGAAAGCTTCCTATGGTTTCACCCTCCAGCCATTGCAGTCAGAAAACTTTACCCAGGAGAACTCACCCAAGGCCAGTTGTCAGGGAGACCCTGGGACAGGAACTGTGTTAGTCAGAGACAGCCACAGGGAAAGGAGGCACCAGGACATGGTGGCTGGAAGACATTTTTCAGATTTGTTCTCTGTTGTTGACAACCTTGGTTTTCCACAGCTTTGGGCATTTCAGTTCTCAGTGTCTGTTTGGGAGAAATGAGCTGAAGCACAAGAAGCTGCACTCATTTCCAATACTAAGAAAAGCCTCACACAATTCCCAGGACAATTCTGATAAATCCTGGCAGCCCTCAAACAGCTCCTCTATCCTTGGAACTCCAGTGACACCCACCTTGCTCTGCAATTCTTCCCCATACAACGGGTGAATTTGCATTTTTCATCAGCTGCTATTTGGAGTGCAAATCCCGGGGCAGGTGGGGTGTGGAGGACACAGGAGCTCTCATTTGGCCTCCTGATGAGTAACTCTAAGGAATGGGAATCACTCAGAAGTGAGAAGTGGTTCTTGCTCTCCTCCAAACCAAGTGCCAGCAGCTCCAGCAAGGGAAGACTGAGCCCACATCTGGCTCTTACACACATAAATTCTTTGTCCTTCCTCTCCCGGGGCCCTCCTCTGTGCCTCATCTCCCTTGTCATTCATCTCTCTCTGCTCTCCAGCTGGCTGTGACACTCAGCTGTGCCTGTTACTGACATTTCCCACTTGTTTAAATCATTCCCCATCCCAAAGCCTGAGTCAGGGAGGGCAGCATGCCTGGCTAAGAAACAGCTCAAAACACATCCAAACACAGCCCTTTTCAAAGATCATTAAGGAGGACTGTCACTATTCTGGTCAGGTCTGCAGTCAAATCAGCATCCCAAATGTGGAGCACCAATCTCCCAAGTTAACAACCTATGGCCCAATTCTACAGTTTCTCTCCTTTGGAGTTGTTTCACCCAGTATTTATATTTCCGGTATGTCGTGGTTTGATATTGGCCAAATGTCAGGTATCCATGAAAGTCATATGCTGTGCCCTCTTCTGCTAGAGTTGGGCAGAGGAGAGGGAGAAAAAAGATTAAGAATTAACAAAGAGTCCATGAGTTGAGGTAAGGACTGGGAGAGAAACATTCTAAGGGCAAAACAGGTTTAAATTTAAAGGTATAAGGTAAATCTATTATTAACAGAGTCAGAGGAGGGTAATGAGAAGTAAAATAAACCCCTAAAACACCTTTCTTCCCCCCAGTCGCTCCCTCCTTCCCACCGATAGTGCAGGGAGAGAAGGAGTGGGGTTTTTGGTCAGTTCATCACTCCAGATCTTTTTCTGTTTGTTTATGGAGAGTAGTCTTTCCTCTGCTCTGCTGTGGGGTCTCTCCCACAGGCAAACAGTCTCTTCAAAACTGTTGTGGCACGGGTCACTTGTCCACGAGGTGCAGTCTTTTAAGGATAGGCTGTTTTGTTTGGAAGTGAGGGCCCTCTCGCAGGAGCCCTCTCACCCTATTCGGGCCTCCCACTGGATCACAGCTTTCTCTGGGATCCACCCGCTCCAGCGTGAGCACTTTTCCTATGGGCTGCAAATGGATCTCTGCATGCCCCATGGACTTCATGCATTACAGGGAGACAGTTTGTTTCACCATGGTCCTCACCATGGCATGCAGAGGAATCTCGGTTTCAGCACTTGGAGCACCTCCTCTCCCTCTTTATTTTCCACTGACCTTGGTGTGGCCGTGTTTTCCCTCATGCATCCTCATTTCCTCCTCTTCTCTGACTAGAAGAAAAGCAACAGCTCACAGGTACCATTGCAGGCAAATGCCACTAATTCAAAGATAGTTGCAAGATCCCACAGCACAAAGAAGTTGATCTTGTCTAGGTTCTGTGTCTGGGAACCGCTCATCATGCTTCCGCTGCCAGCCCTGAGGCCCTGCCACCATGGCGCGGGTGGTACCGGCATGGGTGGTACTGGGGCAGGCAGTACTGGGGTGGGCAGTACCAGTGTGGGCAGTACTGGCACAGGCAGTACCAGTATGGGCAGTACTGGTGTGGGCAGCTGCCACCACAGCGTGGGCAGTACCGGCACAGGCAGTACCACTGCAGCACTGAGGCTAATTAATGCCTCTCCTCCGGTGGGGCACTGGGAAGGGGAAGTTGCCACCACCACCCCTGTGCTTCTGCCTGCAGCACAGCTGGCTAGGGGTGGCCAGGCAGGCAAGGCTCACCACGGATGGCACTGGAATGGCCCCTGGCAGCAATGCCATGCCACCCCTGGGAAAAAACTGGCAGATGCTGTTTTGATTTTCTTCTTAAATATGTCATCACAGAGGCATTACCACCCTCTCTATTTGTCCATCTTCAAGCATGTCCATCCTCAGAGCCATCAGATGTTGGCTCTGTCAGACATGGTGGATGCTTCTAGCAGCTTCTCACAGAAGCCACTTTTGTGGCTCCCCCTCTACCAAAAACCAGGCTGTGGTAAGCCAACACACAGTATTTAAGGATTTAAAACTGGGTTTGCCATGAAAAGGCCCCACTGAAGCACCACAGCTTTCATTAGATTTTAACTCTATTAACCACTCCAACCCAGGAATGGTTTTCCATGGGCATTGATCCAAAATAGCATCTATCCATGAAACTTCCTGCAAAATATAAAACATTATCCTACCATTTTTTAATCAGTAGGGGAAATACAAACCCCATCAGTGTAACAGGGAATTACCATACTCATAAATCCTTATGGGGAAAAGAAATTTAATCCAGGAAAGCATTGGGTAGAATGAGGCTCTGCATTTCCCAAGGGCAGGGCTTGCCAGATTCCTGGGCCAGGTGCAATCCACCTCCTTTTAGACACCCAATGAGACAGTATCAGCAGCAAGATGATAACCCTGCGCTCCCTCTGCGCCTGTGCCCACACCCAGACACTCAACAGCACCTGCAAAATTGAGATATTCCAGTGCAGACTGGAAGGCTGCACAGAGACCTGATTTCCTGCTGGAAGAACGACCTGTTTGTATAAAAGTTATCACTAAATTGCACATCTTGTTATTGCACATCTCATTATGGCAGACCTCATCATGGCATCTCAGATTCTGGAGGAAACATTGGAAAAACTTGTGGCTCTCCAAAAAATTGTTAAATAGAAAAGTAATGTTTTTCTGAATCAAGTACACATTATCCTGACTTTTTTTCTTGAAGGTGGAAGTTGTATAACAGATGAGAATGGACTAGTTAGTCTAAAAAGCCAAAGCTATTCACTAAACATTGTCCTGATAGATACACTACAAAGAATGACAGAAAAAAATGTGTATAGAGAAAGCCAGATAGATTGACAGAAACTTATGTCTTAAAATAGCAATATTCACATGCTTCTTATGTGGACCCTGTCAGTCAGAAGAATGTAGATTGAAAATAAATGAGTTCTATCCTTCAATTGTCATGGCCAATGGCAATAGATAGACACATGATGAAGCAGAGTGGGCACAAGGGAAAAGTTTGTGTTAGCTGCAATGATTGGATGTGTGAGGAAGCACAGCCCAACATTGTATTCAGCAAACGACCCAACTGAGGAATGTGGTACCACCCCAGACACCCAGAACACTCTGGAACATCCCCCAGAGCCATGGCCAGGCCATGCTGGGCAGGGCCGTGCTGCTGGGGAGCATTTCTCAGCAAGGGGGAGACTGAGGGATCCCATTCCTCTGCTGCTCACATTCCCAGTATCCACTCCCAGGCCATCCCATCCCTCGCTCTGTGTTTGCCCCATGGGCTGAAAGGTTTTTTCAGAGGTTTTCTCCCCATTGCCTCCCACATTTGCTAGGCCACACACAAAATCCTCCTTCAAGTGTCCCCTGCCACCGTCCAGCTCATCCCAGGCTGGAACAGCAAAGGACCATGAGCCACACCAGCAGCCCCGGGAAAGAGGCTTTGCCCCACACGCTCACAGGGACTCCCAGAACATCACATTGGTGTGGTGAGGGCTGATGAGCCCAAGCTTTGCCAGGCTCAGCAGCAGTGGGATGGAAGACCTTGATGTCATGTGGAGCAGCAGGAGCACAGCTCCTCCAGGAAAATGCCATCTGCGAGGTCACTTCCAACCAGGACCTCCTGGGGGGAGCAATGCAGAAAACAAGGAGGGGATTTCTTTGGCTGCTGCTATCAGGCTTTCCTCCTTCAAATAGTCCAAGGGAGTGGCTTTGCTAAAGCATGTTCTGCCAATTTTCTCTTCTTCACTTGCTTTGCCTATAGCAGAGCTCTGCATTATCTTCTCTGCTGTTCTGTGCGTGGCAATGCCAGCACAGGATCAACACATCCTGCTTAGACCTGGCTGTTCCCTTTGGGGTATTTCTGCAGAAAAGCTGTGGGGACTCACTCCAGTGAGCACACCTTAATATGGGAAATGTTATCTGAGAGGTATTAGGGGCAGAAGGAACAGGAAGTGTAGGGAAAAACCACAGCTCAAATCCTGTGATTAAAGCAGCGACAGGATTTTAACAGGACAGTGGAGGAGGAAGGAGGGTAAAGTCAAGTGTTTTCAAAGTGCCAAGATGCTGCCATTCCAGCTCCTGCTCTCCATGCAGCAGCAGCACTGTGGGCTTTATTCAGGGACACCCTGCACACAAACCTCCCATGCACCAGAAGGCAGAGCTGACCAGAGACAGCACAGCACTGACTCCTCCAGTAGCACCTTATTGCAGCGTTCCTGTTTGGTGCAGCCCTCTGCTGCAAAGCTCCTGCCTCCTCTGCTCTCAGCTGCCAGAATTTGGGGAGTGTATATAAAAACCTCATAGTTCTTCACCCTGCTGACGTATTGCAGAACTGCCCTGGGATTTACACGCTGTTTCCCTTCAGGAAACAAATCAGGCTTCAGTGATGACTCTTCTCCAGCGGGTGCTGCAGCAGGATGGATGTGCTGTCACTGAGCCTGTGTGCAGCTGCAACAGGTTGGTGGTGATTAAATGCAAAATTCACCCAAGACATGAGGTTCTGATTCAGCCTGGAGGCAGCTCACAGACCTTTACAGCATTCTCCCTGTGGAAACACCTACTCCTCCTTCAAACAGACATTTTTTTCCTGCCTTTTATCTCAAAGAGGTAAAACCTGGAAGTAAAACAGCATTGTTGTATCCCTGTTGAGTGCTGCTTCCTGGATTTCCATAACCTAGGGGATTACCTGGAGTCAGTGAGACTGAAATCCTGACTCTGTGAGAGACAATGTTATCTTCTGGCTCAGGTAGGAGCTGCTTTGCAGAATGGGCTGAAGTATTGCACTCAATCTCTCACTTTGACAAGGACAAGTGCTGTCAGTCCATAATATCCTGTCTCTTTCTAGCTTGCCCTGATCTGTTTTAGCAGAGCATTTACTTGGCAGACAGGGAATGTTTGTCTTTCTGGAAACTACAGTATCCCCCATGAAATAATAATAATTTAAAAATTAGAAAATCATTGTTTCAGAAGCAATTATCTTAAAAACTCAATATCCAGGGGTGACACCCTGCTGGGTCCCAGAGGGGCTACCAAGAGCTCCTGCCTTCCCTGAGGACAGGACCTGCTCTTTAAAGTCCTTTTTTAAACCCTGCAGGTGCTTTGAAAGTGCTGGTTGCTCCCTGGCTTTGAGGTTTTTGCTGTGGGTGGCTCTTATTTCATTCTTGGCAAGTCCATAGGCAGAATATCTTCTGCTCCCCACCCTTTGCTACAGTCAAGGGAGGCCTGTCCATCCTCCTGGGATGTGTCCTCTGGACTTTTGCATCTTTTTCTCCTTTTTTATCCCATTCTCCAGACTTGCTCAGACATGGCTTTTCTTTAGCAAGCTCCTCTCCTTGGAACTTGGTTGACACCTTCCTACAACTTGGATGACCCAACCCCTGCTTGGACCTGCCCAAGGAGCAGAAACAAGGGAATGGTTTGCCCAGATCTCCAGTTTGAAATGGGCACAACATTGGAGATATGCACAGACCAACAACTGAGGCACAAAATTCTATGTTCCTACTCAGAGGTGTAAAGAAAGCACAGTCCAGAGAATGGCAATGACTTTGAAGCTGGAGTCAGACTCATTTGCTCAGAGATCCAAAGAAGCACAGACAGAAAATATTCCCTTCTCCCAAAACCAGACAAAGATTCTGCTGATGAACCAGGCAATCACAAATCCTGCCCAGGACCTGCTCTCCACAGGACACACTGTAATTAGCAGAAAAGCAGCAGCACTCTAAAGAAACAACCACCTGAAACCTGTAACATTCCTGACTCCAAGATCACAGAGCCAAGGCACTGCCCAGCTTGGCCTAAGAGCACAGTGGGACTTAGCCCAAAACCCAGCACCCCCCAGCTTGGCCAAGATGGGGCTCAGCCTCCTCCCCAGTCCCCTCACCTGCTCCAGCAGCACACATGGGCATCACTTCATCCAGACAATCTCCTAGTAATTTTTGTTTTACACTGACACATTCATCACCACAGCACCCAGGCCAGCCTGCATTGCCATCAGGGTGCCAGCCAGAAGCTGGAAACTCAGCAGCAGCTGCTTCCCTCAGGATGCTCAAGTACCCAGCTCACTCCACTTGCCCCCATCTCAGAGCAGACTGGGATCAGAGCAGAGCTTCTCAGTTGCTTTTCCTCTCCTTCTCTTTCCCCTCTTTTCATCTAACACAGACAGGAAGGACACAGCACCAGGCTGGTACCCAGCTGCTACCCACACTCTGTAGCAAACCAGGATTTATGAGCCATGAACAACAGGAATAAGAAGAAAACTTCCCCTTCCCTTGCAAAGCTGCAAACACCTGGAGAAATACAGCCAGACACTGCTCAGACCAGCCCTGAGCAACTGCCCTTCTTGTTTGCTCTGTCCCGCCCTCTCTGCTTCCTTCAGCTGGCTGACATCCACTGGCCATGGCAGAGACCCTCAGGCCCCCTGTGATGCTCAGCAGCACTCATCTGACCTCGAGCAGACACTGAGAGCTGTGGGCCTTATGCAGGATGGAGGCTGGACCTGATACAAGCCCCTTGCAGGTCTGGCCCCACAAAACCCCTGTTAGAACTCCAACAAATAAACTTCAGCTCAACAGGCTTCCTCTTGCTCCTCCTCTGCCATGCCAGAGCCTGGCAGCCACTGCCTTGTCACACCGGATCCACACAGTGACCTTGAGGGCTGTCCTGGTAGTGTAACACCATGGTCCACATGCCCAGAGAAGAGAAAAGCAGAGTGTCTGCTTATACTCACAGTTTTGAAGTCCTTGTGGTTGCACTCTTGGCCTCTGAACTTGCAGTACAGCATCATATCCTTCAGGTCATGGCCAACCCGTGCCAGGAACTCCTGCATGCTGAACACTTTGGGTTTATACTGCTTAAAGTTGGCCTTTTCTTGGAGGATTGCTAAGACAGCAGGGTCAGCCAGGTGAGGGTTGGGGATCTGCAGGTTGACGTCCAGCAGAGCCAGGAGCTCCCCAGCATGGTACAGGTCGTTGGTAGTGAGCCGGGAGAAGCGGAACTCGTTGAGATTACAGATGGTGACAGCAGGAAACACAAGGCTGTTCGCCACCACCTCATCCACTTTGGTCACGTGCTGGTAGGAGAAGTAAAAAGCCACCCTGTCTGAGCTCTCCACCAGGAGGAGACCCAAGGAGCCCACAAAGGCCAAGGTCCAGAGCAGGCGCCGGATGGTCACTGGCCCATAGACAAAGACATGACGGATCCCATGGAGCGTGGTGGTGTTGGCAAAAATCTGGATGCTGGAAGGCTGCAGACTGCCCATGCTGCCCTCGCTGGTGCTGTCCTTCAGATCCATAGTTCATCTAAACCCTGGTCCTGCTTTTTGGGTCAGGCTGGAGGCAGTACTGGGATCTGGATCTCTCCCCTCTCCTCTCCAAAGTAATTAAACCCTTTCAGGGACGAGCGAGGGAAGCAGAGTGAGAGCAGCTGCTGTGAGTTTATCCCACGAGCTCAGCAGTAGCTCCGTTGGGGTAAATATTTATATAAAATCCATTCAAACTCTCGCTCTTGATTTCCTCGGCGCGATAAGGAGGGCTGGTTTTATTTAGGGAGACACCAAGGTGATGTGGAAGAGATGTGGGTGGGCAGTGAAAGCTGAGCCAATGGCAATAAAGTCCTCCCCCTGCACACACACACAGAGGCACGCTCGCGCCAAGGGGAGCTGAGATTAAGCAAGCGAGCCTAAAACAAGTGGAGGCAGCTCACAGGCTGTTAACTAGTGCAGAAAGCCGAGGATGCTGCTTCCCGGATGTCTTTAGCCCGACCGGGAGATGGTCCCCGAGCTCCGGGATGCGACTGCGGGATTTAGGCATCTCTCCTCCTCCCTACCTCTCCATTTTGGGCAGAAAACACCACCGTGAAATCCCAGCCTGTGCTGTCGGTGTGATTTGAGAGGGAAAGATGGGCAGCTAATTCAGTGGGAGAAATAGGAGAGCAAAAGGGGGAGGGAAAAGCAAAGGCTAAAAAATAAAAGGAAAGGCTGAAAAATAAAAGGAGGGGATTGCTGCTCAGCTCCATGCACGCACACACGCAGATTAGAAAGCAGTGGCATGAACGTGCTTCTCCTTCACACTGCAGTTCCGAGCAAAACCCAAGCAGGGCAAGACCCGGGGAGCGGCAGTGGAGGGGCTGTAGCATCTCTCATCTCTCCTGTCTGTCTCAGAGCTTTCCTCCCCTGCAGGACTTACAGGGAGAAGCCCTGGGAGCCGTGAGTTGCACACTGATCCGGAGCCTCGCGGCAGGGAAGGGAGAGGGAGCTGCAACCCGAGACCCCCAGCTCCAGCCTGGGCTGAATCTGGACGTGGCTGTGCCTCGGCGGGGCTGTACCCAGCAGCTCCTGAGCCCCTCGCCTCAGCCCCCTGAAGCTCCGAAGAGTCCAAACCAGCAGGGTCTCCAGATGTTCTGTTTGTCGCTGGAAGGCAGCTGTGATGGATGTCTGGGGAAGGCGCTCCCAGATGTGCATTCAACCGGGAGGTTGGGAAGGAGGAGGGGGTAGAAGGGAGGAAAACTGGGTTTTCTACCCAGGAGGTGCTGCAGATCCTGTGACAATGCCTCGGTACAGGAGAGTATCCGTGGTGCAGCTGCAGGAGTGGGAATGAGGGGGATCCATACCAGAGGTATGAGGTGCTGGGTCTGAGCAGGGCCAGAGTAATTCCCTTCCCTATTATCTCCATGAACAGCACAGGCTTTGCTTGCTTTGTTTCAGATCCAGAATTAAACGCCAGGGTTTCTATCTCTGTACAGCACCCAACCCTACAGCAGGTGAGCACCCAAAATGTGACTTTCCCAGCTGGGATGAGATGGGAGCAGAGGGTTGAAGCACAGGCAGACCCTGTTGCAGTCTGCAGGGCAAAACCTCATGACTCTCAGCCACCTATAAAGATTATATGCGATAAAGTGAGCCCAGGTACTGGATTTATAACCCTGAGTGCTGTTACCATGACAACCGACTATTTGCACCATTTGGCCCCTTCACCTTTCAGGTGCTTGACTTCACTGATGGACCCCCAAGACTCTTGTCCCCAGGCCATGAGCCACCCTGTCCTCCCCCTGATGATTTTCACCCAGAGATAATTTCAGCTTTGCTTTCTTCACATTTGACCTTGGCAGCCAAAAGCAAGCCCAGCTGTGACATCCCCCAGCATGGGTGTTCCTATGGGAATATCTCTCAGTCTGAGCTACTCATTCCAGCCCTGCTGCAACAGTACTTTCTCCATTTTACACCAGAGAATCTGAGGCAATGAGAGGACAAAGGACTTGGAAGCCCAGAGCTGGATTTCCCAAGAGGACTTTTCAGCATACCAGGTTGCTGCCCTGAAGCTGAACCCTCCTTCCATAGCCAGAAGGCTCTAGCACTGTCTTGTCATGAGTGGCTGGGGTGCAGAAGGAGCAAGAGCTGCCTCCAGAGTCTAGATTCCTCTTGCACAAATCCACATCAGCCCTGAAATGCAAAATATGGTCCCTCCTCCTGCATCTATGCCTGTGAGTGAAGCCAGGCTCTCAATACAGTCCATTGGTGGCTAAACAGAGCTGTGCTCCTTCTGCATTACACAGAAATTTAGACAAGAAGAGATGCACAAACCTCCTGCACCTGGTGGTGCCCTTTCCAGAAGAGTGGAAAAGGCAGAGCTGAGCACACCCAAACAAGCTATGGCCCAGAATTAAAGCAGCTGAGGACAGAGTGGCCACAGCATCCTTGCTCCTAGCTCCAGACCTCGCTGCCTGTCCCCCCATGTGCTCACCACTCCTACATGGTCAGGGACAAGACCCTTCCCCTCTAAAAAATTCCTGGCCGGAATGGGCTCCCTTTCCTGTCCATTCCCAGCCCATCTGAAAATCCCCCTCCCTTCCCCACACCTGCACTGGCCGGCCAGTGTGTCAATGCTTTCATTTGTTCCCCATTAATGTTTTCATTTGTTCTCCGTGCATGCAGCCTTTGCAATCGCGTTTGCTGTAATTCACACCATAAACCATCTGCTGCCTTTTATTATTGTTGAACTGTGCAGGGAGCTTTGGCTGCAGCCTGGAGGGAACAGCCCCATGCCCTTAGAACTGCCTGGCACCGGCTCCAGTACCAGCTCTGCTCCACTGCCCCTGGGGATAGGCACAAACCAGGGAGGCAAATCACAGAATCATGGAATGGTTTGGATTGGAAGGCATCATGTCATCCCACCCCTTGCCATGGGTAGGGACACCTTCACAATCCCAAGATGCTCCAAGCCCTGGCCAGCGTGGCTTTGGATACTTCCAGGGCTGGGAAAGCCACAGCTGCTCTGGGCACTGTCATGCTCTGGCGAGTGCTGGTGGCTCAGGCTGTGCCCAAAAGCTGCCATCAGCCACGATGTCCTGGGAGCCAGGCAAAGCAGTGGCTGGGATGGGCTGGGGGGTGTAACACCAGCAAGGGGGGGGGACATGGGATGCAAGGGCTGGTAAGGGCTGGTGGCCCCTCTGGCCACCCCTGTGAACAACCCCTCTAAGAGCACATGCAGGGGAGGACAAGGCAGCCTGGCTGCTCCCATAAGCTTCCTGAGGTGGCAGAGCCCAGCTAAGGACACCTGCATGAGGGAAGGCCCCAGGAATGCAGAGCATCCCTGGCAGGTGGAGGAGCTGCTATGGGAGTTCATAGCCCAGTCTCAGCCCCTGGATGTTCCTCGCAGAACATGTGCTGCTTCAAATCTGCTTCAGCAGACAAGCCAGGCAGGGCCAGACAACATATCCCTGAGAAAAATCCCTTTTCACCCCTGTGCAGAGATGGAGGGAAGTGGAGAGGGTCAGGCTGGATGGCAAGAGGGCAGGCACAGGGTATGCAGAGACCCCTCTCCTTTGCACAGCCTGTGCCTGCCCTCTTGTGTTTCCAGTACTTGCTGCAGTGCTCGGGATCCCAACCCGAAACACCGGGAAACGGGTCTATTCGAGGAAGAAAAAGGGATGAAGAAGAGCCCCGACTTGTGTCAGCCCCTCTGCTTCCACAGCCCCACCTGAGCCCTCCCGGAAGCACAGCCCAGGTAAAAGGTTTGCAATGAGAAAGGCAGGATTGACCTCACAGACATAGCAGTGGGATGTTTTATAGAGAAAATGAGGTGCTTTCGTCCCCCATGTGGCTCAGTACATGGTCCCCACTGAGCAGTTTCCTTAACCCTGGAAATCGCTGTTTTCTCCCAGTTCATTTTGCTGTCTCCCTCTGGGATGAAGAGAAAAAGGATTAAAAAAAAAAAAAAAAAAAGGCAATGAGCAATGATGGCTGAAGTCCAGGGAAGAGGTTTGTCTGATAATCACAGAATCATCTGGATTGGAAAAGTCCTATGAGCACATTGAGTCCAACTGAGTTGACCCAGCACTGCCAAGGCCACCACTGACCACATCCCCAGGTGCCACATCCACATGGCTTCTAAACCCCACCAGGGATGGGGACTCCACCCCTGCCCTGGGCAGCTGTGCCAGGGCTGGACACTCCTTTCCATGAACAAATTTTCTCTAATATCCAATCCAAGCCTCCCCTGGTCCAGCCTGAGGCCGTTCCCTCTCCTCCTGTCCCTGTTCCCTGGGAGCAGAGCCCAACTCCCCGCCCCCCCAGCTGTCCCCTCCTGTCATGGAGTTGTGCAGAGCCACAGAGTCCCCCCTGAGCCTCCTTTTCTCCAGGCTCAGCCCCTTTCCCAGCTCCCTCAGCTGCTCCAGATCCTTCCATGGCCCAGCTGCAGATCATTCTGTGGTTGCCTTGAACACCAGGGAAATGTCCCATCAAATGTCCCAGTTTCAGTTTCACAGGATGCTGCTTTTGCTGTGGGCTTTGAAGGCAGAAAGGACAACAGGCATTTGGAAGGGAAGTAAGGGAGCACTGGGCCAACAACAACGACTCCTGGAAAAAGGACTTCGGTTAAGTTAATCATGATCTGTAACTCTCTCTCCATTACTCAAACTTTCCCCAATCTTTATGGACTCTCTTGTCACTTAAATTTTTACTGCCAGTGTCTTCAAAGTGGGGACACAGAGATCCCCTGAGCAGAGAGGCTCAGCTACTTAAAGGAGTCCACCTTTCTTAACAGGAACACAATGCTGAATGTTGATATTTCCCCTGAAATTAAATCTGATCACTTCCAAAGAAGCTTTGGATCAGTTAAACAGCTTTTTAATATATAGAGAAAATGGACATTTTTATTAGATTTCAGGGCATTTAATATTGTGCTTGGATTTATTATGAGGTATAAAATGAAAGCAATGAAAGCATTGAAAAGGAAGTCTCCTTGAAGGAAAACCAGAAATATTCAAATGGCTGCATGAAATACCTTCTAAAGGAATGTCATAGAATCCCAGACTGGTTTGGGTTGGAAGGGACCTTAAAATCATCCAGTCCCACTCCCTGCCATGGGCAGGGACACCTTCCACTACCCCAGGTTGCTCCAAGCCCCATCCAACCTGGCCTTGGACACTTGCAGAGATCCAGGCCCAGCCACAGCTTCTCTGGGCAGCAAAGCTGCTGGAAATAAGACAATTAAATGCTCCATTTCCATGTCCATTTCCCTCCAAAGAAAGGTAACGATGAAAACATCATACTGGCAGAGAGTTGAACCAGCATTTTCCAGTGGAAGAATGATTTTAGGGGGAAGATTTCTCCCCTAGCAGCAGAGAGGATGCTCCAGATGCCTTCCTCCTCCCCCTCCTCCTCCTTCTGCAGAAATATTAATGCACATTAATACTCCCCTGGAGGCTCTGGGCCCCAGCAAGGGAATATTGGATTTTTAGAGGTGTTTCCCAACACTCAGAGCCTGCCGTGCTCCCTCTAACATTCCCAGCTTCTCTGAAATATTAGATTTACCAGCCCTCTCTCTGGGGCTGTGTTCATCAGGGTTCCAAGGTGTTCCTGTCAGAGGTGACTCATGAGGCACCTGCTCAGCTCCAAAGCCAGCTGGGACATCCCGGGAGCTTTGGCTCCGTTCTCCTTTGCCTGTCCTTCACTGCCCACCCTGGGCAAGCCATGATGTCTCTTCATCGTATAAAAAATGAAAGCAGGGCTGTGTCTGTCCTTTGTCTTGAGTTTTAAGATTGAGGGATGAAAAAATGTACTAAAAAATTATATTTTCTCTGGTGCCTCTCCATTTAAATAGTCCTTGAAGTCATACTTGTTCTCCATTAAGTTTTACACAGTTTTATTTTCAGTTATATGTGTTAGTTCTGCCTGATACTCTTGTTCCTCAGAAAGTCAGTAAAAACACCTTGAATTACTCATGAATAATTCAAGTTTAGGACCCATTTCAGGCTCTTGTTTTTGGATAACACCAGACATTTGTTCTTGTTGGCACATGAACCGAGCAAGGAAAATTCATCTTTTTTTTTCATCCTTTTGCCCAGAAAACATCTTCATTAGCTATCCTTTCTTTTTAACTTCTCCTTCAGTGGCTGTGCAGCTCTTAACTGAATTTCTCAAAAGGAGGCAGTTTTCATGCAATTACAATTCCCAGAAAAATTAGAGAAAGAATCCCACAAATTAAGAAGTCATCCTTCCATTGCCATGGCAACTCTGATTGTCCCTCCTCAAGTGGCTGAACTGGGAAAACAAGAAAAAAAGTAATCTCAAAGCTACTTGCACAATCCTGGTGCCAAAGGAGCAGAGCTGGGAGGTGACACAGGACAGATGTCCTTCGGGGACCCCAGAGAGGGTTCTCTCTGTGCCAAAGATCCAAAGCTGTTGGAAGTGTCCAAAGGAGGAACATAAGAATGGGGAAGGGTCTGGAGGGGCCACACGAGGAGCAGCTGCAGCCACTGGAATTGTTCAGCTGGAGCAGAGGAGGCTGAGAGCAGAGCTCAGCAGGGCTGCAGCTCCTCCCCAGGGGCAGCTCCACTCTCTGCTCCCTATGACAGGGACAGGACCCAGGGAATGGCTGGAGCTGTTCCAGCAGGATTTGGGATGGAGCTCAGGGAAAGGTTCTTCCCCCAGAGGGGGCTCGGCACTGCCCAGGTGACCCAGGGCATGGTCCCAGCCCGAGGCTGCCAGAGCTCCAGAAGTGTTTGGACAGCACTGCCAGGGATGCCCAGGGTGGGATTGTTGGGGGGTCTGTGCAGGGCCAATGGGTAAAAAACTTCTGTTTGCATTTGTATTGGCAGCAAATCCCAGCTTCCACTGTCCCTGGTTGAACCAAACCCTATCTAGCCTGGCCTTGGGACACTTCTAGGGGTCCAAGAGCAGCCACAGCTTCTCTGGACACGCTGTGCCAGGGCATCCCTCACAGCCATCTATCCCTGCTCTCTGGCAGTGGGAAGCCATATCCTGTGTCCTGTCCCTGAATCCCTTGTCCCCACTCCCTTTCCAGCTCTCCTGGAGACCCTCTGGGCCCTGGAAGTGGCTCTGAGCTCTCCCTGGACCTTCTCCTCTCCAGGTGAACACTCCCAGCTCTCCCAGCCTGGCTCCAGAGCAGAGGGCCTCCTCTGGACCAGCTCCACCTCCTTCCTGTTCTGGGGACCCTAGGGCTGGAGGCAGCTCTGTAGGGTGACCTCCCAAAGGCAGAAATATGAAGTGAGTTGGCTGAAAGGACTGTTTGCTGTGGGGACAGATTGATACACTGAAGATGTGTCCTCTGGCATCATTAGAACTCTATGGAAATCAGTCATGGACAACGGGTGAAGTTTGCTGGAGGCCACACAAGATGCTTTTGGCTGGAACATGTAATTTAATTTGTGCTCCCCAGTGTGCTGAATGGGCCTAATACTTTCCCCCCTCGGGAATGTTGGATGAGTTAGTTCATGGTTATTCAATGGACTGAGAAGCAGCAGGGACAGGAACCCGGCCAGATTATGACTGTCAGCAGTATTCTATCCACTCCAGAGGAGCTGTTCCTGCACCAAGAGAACAAACCTCATCTTAAATCCTTGCCCTTTCTGAGGGGGAAGAAGACATGAAATTTCAGTGTTCCTTTTGGATGTGATTTAAGTCAATGTAGTAATAACTGCCCAGAGCTGCTCTTGGCAGAGCTCAGCAGCTCAGGCATTTTGTTCCATGGAGCTGCCCCAACTTAACAGGTCCCTTCAGCTTGTGTAAGATGTGACAGAAGAGGGTCCTACCCTGAGCCCTTTGCTCATTACATGTTCTCTGAGAGGGTATCTGAGGTGGTGGGTGAGAGAAAAGGCCCAGAAAAGCTAGATAATAGTTTTGTCTGCTTTCAGAAGGGAAAAAAAAATCAAATTGGGCTCAATAGATCTTTTATCCAAGTTCATTTTTTTCCATGAATGCTCCCCTATTAGTGGGGGGGAGGCTGGCACAGGGTGCCCAGAGCAGCTGTGTCTGCCCTATCCCTGGCAGTGTCCAAGGCCAGGATGGACGGGGCTTGGAACACCCTGAGATATGGGAAGGTGTCCCTGCCCATGGCACTGGATGAGGTATAAGGTCTTTTCCAACCCAAACCAGCATGGGACTCTCTGATGGCATGAAATGCATCACCAGTCCTCTACCATGGTGTCTTTGCTGGTCCCCTCTCTATAGAAGGGCAGAAAGTTCATTCCAGAAGATGAAGTAAGGTTCTGTTTTCCCATCATACAGGAAAAAACCCTCTGCTGAGTCCTCTCTGTGGGTGAGGCTGTGACCAGGCTGGTGGGGATGGGAGTGACTCAGTGCTCTCACTTGGCAGACAGCAGTGAAGATCAATTATCTGAGCAATGGAAATGCATTTTCAGGTCCATCAGAGCTTCTTGTGGTGAAGCTGGTCAGTGATATCTGTGCAGGAAAAGGCTGCCTGGAAAATGAAGCTGGAAGAACCTAAACCTTGTGTAATAACAAAAAATCCAAACAAAACTTTGGATTTCTTTTTTTTTTTTTTTT
>VWZU01007850.1:11361-37641 GCA_013397095.1 Sterrhoptilus dennistouni | reverse complement strand
TTTTTTTTTTTTTTTCATGTTTTGAAGCAGAGAATCAGTTATATCAGCCTAAATATAATAGATTAATGTTGCCATCCCACCATGTGCGGGGTGTGGGTGGGAGAGAGTTAATTTCCTTCACAGTAACTTGTCTGGGGCTGTGGTTGGGATTTGTGCTTGAGATAATCCAGGGATGTTTTGCTTTTTCTGGGCAGGGCTGACAGAGTTGGGCCTTTTCTGCTCCTCACCCCACCAGAGGGGAGGCTCGGGGTGCCCAAGAAGCTGGGGGAGACACAGACAGAATACCAGCTAATCCCAGCTGATCCCAGGGATATTCCAGACTATATAAAGTCATACTTAGGTGGGGGAAGAAGGAAGAGAGGGAATACTCTGAGTGTTGGCTTTTGTCTTCTAAAGTCACTGTGCCAGTGATGAGGCCCTGTTTTCCTGGGACGGCTGAGACCTGCCAGTGATGGGAAGCGGTGAATGGACTCTTTGGTTTGCCTTGCCTGCACACACAGTTTTTGCTTTACTTATTGAACTGTTTACCTCAACCCAAGCTTTCTCAATTCTACCCTTCCAATTCTCTTCGCCCATCCCACTGGGATGCGTGAGGTTGAGTTGCAACTGGGGTTAAACCAGGATTCCCACCATATTCCTACAGTCCTTCCAGACATGCCCCAGCAAGGAGGATGTTTCTGGGTTGGAGTTCTAGGCTGGATGTGGGATTTTGGGGTATGAATCTCCACCCCTAAGAAATCCATCACTGAATTTACAGTTGAACAAGATCTGAGCGGCTGCTGGTCTGAGTTACAGACCATTTAGGAAGAGCGCATTTCCATGTCTTTTTCCTCCACAACGCTGTAGGTGATTTACAACATTGCAAACTGGCACGTTCAGGAAAATCCAGGTGCTTTATTAGGATCACTGAGAGTGCTTGCACCCTCTCACAGAGACAGAAGGGGCCAATTCCCTGTTTCATTTTACAAAGGTAGCAGGCTCTGCAGGCAGCCTGATTTAGAGTTTTAATAACAGCCAGCAAGGTGCAGAGCCCTGTCTTTGCCTTCTCAGTAATTCATGTTTAAATCAGCACCAAATCAAGTTCTAATGAACGAACAAAGCAAGCACTGCCTGTTTCTCTGCTGTAGTTCTGTGTCAGGTCATGTTTCTGGCCAGGCAGGATGTGATGGAAATTTGCTGATAGCCGAAAATGAGCTGGGACTCAGATCCCAGGTGCTGCTCAGGGTGGTGAGGGAGCACCTCTCCAGGGCAAGTGGGGAACTTCAGAAGTAAATTCTCAACCAGCAGAAAATTGGCCATCACTCATCTGCACTTAGAAGCCAGGTGTGACAGCAGTTATTGCCAGAGCTGCAGCTCCTGCTACTGAGAATGGAAGAGCCTTTCAAGGATCTTGACTCTTACAAAGTGGCCAGGAAAGGTCTCACTGAGTCAGTGCTGAGAGGATGATTAGGAAGGAATTTTTCCCTGTGAGGGTGGGGAGTTCCTGGCACAGGGTGCCCAGAGCAACTGTGGCTGCTCCTGGATCCCTGCAAGTGTCCAAGGCCAGGTTGGACACTGGGGCTTGGAACACCCTGGGACAGTGGAAGGCATCCCTGCCTATGGCAGGGGATTGGACTGGATGGTCTTTAATGTCTCTTCCAACTCAAAGCAGTCTGGATTCTATGAGCAGAGCAAAGCCCAGCAAGTGGGAAAGGATCCCCAGTGCAGTCACTGTAGCTGAGCTGGAGAGAACAGCAAGATGGTGGAGCTGAAACATCTGAAAGAATCTTCCTGAATGCATCTACCAAAAACATCTTACTGAAACCATCCCTCAAAGTATTTTTCCTGAAAATGTCTCCTGAAACCATCTTCCAAAAGCACCTTCTGAAGGCATGTCCCAAAAGCATCTTTCTGAAAGCATCTGCTGAAAACGTCCTCCTGAAACCATCTCCTGAAAGCATCTACTGAAAACATCTTTCTGAAAGCATCTTCCTGAGAGCATTTCCCATGGTGGCATCTCTCCAACCCTTCAGCATCATGCCCTTGTAATTATAATTTCTGCTGTGGGTCACCCCCATATGCCAGAGTCTGGCCAGGAAGAAGCTGTAAATACAAGAAAAGCAAATTTGCAAGCAGTAAAAACCCTTAAAGAGAAAATTGTGATTTGCTTGAGCAAACCTTGCCAAAAGCTGCTTTGTTTCCTCCTGTCAGGGAAATTGCTGAGAGGTGTAGGATAGATGCAGGTCCAGCTCTTAAATCAAAATCAGGCACAGCAATGCAACCTGGCCTCTGCCAGAGCTCAGCCACTGACATTTACTCATCATTCACAGTACTCAGTGGCAGGGGTACAGGAGGTCCTTGGCAGAGTCACTTTCAGCATGCCATCCATTTTTTGGCTGACTTTCCACAGGAAGCTGCTCTGTTGTGGTGGAACTCAGGTATTTAGGAAGGTGAAGCATTTCTATGTCCCATTCCCTGCCCAAGTATTACCAAACCAGTCTGGTTCAAGCAATGGGATCTGCTGTCAGGATGAGCTGTCTGATGGCACATCTCTGTTTACACTCTTTCATTGAATCATGAAATAGTTTGGGTTGGAACAGACCTTACAGCTCATCCAGTTCTACTCCCTGCCGTGGGTAGGGACACCTTCCACTGGACCAGGTTGTTCCAAACCCAGTTGAATCCAGCCTTGAATGTTTCCAGGCTCTGAAAACATCCTCTGGTTTCATCCTCTCCCCAGTTTCCAACCAGTTTAAGAGGGACATGAAACCACTCGAAAGCAAAGTCAGAGAATGTGCAAAGCTCTTTGATGATGATTCATGTCCCCTCTGTTAAAGCACTGTCCTCCTGCAGAGACGAGAGATCAGAGATCCTGATGAGGATTTCATTGGATTCCCAAGGTGCAAACTGCAGCTTTGGGCAGTCACATTTTTGTCACTGTTCATTCCAGGATTGGTTGCCACTGCACAAATACCAAGTTCAGAAACCAGTGCAGGTGAGCACAGGGAGCCTGTCCCTGCAGGCAGCAGAGGATGCTCAAGCTGTTCATCCTCTGCGTGCCCTGTGCTCTCCACACTTGCTCTTGTTATGCTGAGATCAACTACAAGTTCATGTAATTGCAGAATAACTTTGTGTGAGATTGCATTTAGTCCAGAATATAAATGCCTTGTGGAGGGGAAGGTTAATTTGGTGTCAGAGAGTAAACCACAAAGAGACTTCACTGCAAGAGCACCCAAACTGAGTTAATCCAAGCCCATTTATTTTGCAGAAAGATGTATTTGGGGCTGTCTAGTAGCAAAGCCAATGCCAACAGAATGATACAAGTCTTTGATCAACAAAACCACCTTTTAGCAAATGGGGATTTATCCACCTTTTAAAAGTTTGAAAGGGGTTAAAAAGAGACATTGAGTCCTTTTTGACAGCCCCAAAGATTTATGAGCATTTGATGAGTTCATCTCAAAAGAAAATGGGAAGAAAAACTGGAAAAGTAAAGATTCTTTGTCTTGGCACTTGTAAAATGAAGTGTCTTGTTTGTCATTGCAGTGCTTTCAGCTCAGAATATGCCATGGTACAATACTGAGAAAACCAGACATACCCAGAATTTTAAGGCCTTTTAAATTAAACAGAAACATTTATTTTTTTGTTGAATACAACTTCCTGTTTCACCTACAATTACTCCTGGTTTTAAGCTGCATAATAGTTTTAATCATATTTATTTGGTTCACCTGTTAATACAAAACTATGCCTGTCAAACCAAAGCAAAGCAAACCAGTAATTCCTGAGCTCAGGTTGTAAACAAATGAGTATTTAGGTGTTTTCATATGATTATTTTGCAGTGCATGTTTAGCAGCAGGAAACATAACTTAGTTTCCTTTGCAGGCAAAGGGTTGCAGTCAGTTAATTCAGTCCCTGAACGAGATTTGAAGTCTCTCATATCCCTTCCTCTCTCATGCCAGTTCCTCACAGGTTCTGAGAATAGATTACTTCTAATTTAATTTGGCAGAAACTAATATATTTTCACTGAAGCCGTGGAAAGACAATGCATTTTGTATTTTTCATTAAATAAATAATGGAATAATGTAATTTTATTTCCGCTGCTTCAAACTTCTGCTTGACTGTGAGTGAGTGGTGGGGATGGAGAGTGCTCAGGTGGCTGAGGACACACACTACCACCACCCAGAGCTTTCTGTTCAGTGTTAATTCCCATAAAACATGGCAGGCCATTGGACCTGATGATCTTAAAGGTCATTTCCAACTGAAATGGATCTGTGGTTCTGTGCTCAGGTTGTGACCATAAACAGGATGCCCTGGCTTGGGGACAAACAGGGGGCACATGCCATGGCTTTACATGATGCCTTAGCAGGCAAATCTCCACAAAGTCCAGAATTGTCTTCATATATGTCTTAATATTTGGGAAAATCAGCCTCTGTTTGAAACCAGTATTGGAGGAGTATCTCAAGGCAAACCAACATGTAAAGCTACCTCACCTGAAGGTAGCAGTCACATTGCTACCTCTTTCTCTAATTTTGGGAGAAATGCCAGTACCCTGGAAAAAAAAACAGGTTGTAAAAATCATGGCATGATCCAGACAAACTCTGAGACACTTTGCAGGTATGGAAAAGCCAAGGGACCTCTCTGTTCTCACCTTCCACTTTCTACACATGATCCAGCACTGGGGCTCTGGGAGCAGGAGTCAGTGCTGGCTGAGGAGCAGAGAACTCCTGCACACCAGGCCAGTGCTCCGTTCCTTTGAAGCACGTGAAAAATGAGCCAGACTGAGAAGCATGGAGAGCTTTAAAAGGCAGACAGGCAGGGAAGCATCAGAGGAGAAGGTTGTCCATGTGAAGGCTCTACTCAGTTCTCCAGTCCCCTTGGGAAACGTCCAGTCTTGACTTACACACAAACAGCCCGGGAGGGGATTTTTCCTTTCCCTTGCTTTTGCTTATGGCTACCCATGTTTTAGAGCAGATATAAGGAAATAATTCTTCCCTTGAGGGTGGTAAGACACTGGAACAGGCTTCTCAGAGAAATTGTGCCTGTCCCATCCCTGGAAGTGTCCAAAGCCAGGTTGGTAGGGGAGCAATCTGGGATAGGGGAAGGTATCCTCTCTTGCCCATGGCACTGGATGGGTTTTACGATCCATTCACACTCAGACCGGTCCAGGATTCTGTGATTTTATCCTGCCTGCCTAGACAGGGACTGAGTCAACTTCAAAATAATAAAAAAAAGGTCTCTCTCTTTAAGCCAGAGCCACCACTTTGCAAAATCCCTTTTGGAGAAAACGAACCCATTGCTTGGCTGTGGAAGTCATGCTCCCTTTGAGAACTGCTTGCAGTGGCTAAGAAAAACAATTACCTCGGAGCAGTGGCTAATTCATTAAGCACCAATTATTCCACCAGCTCCACCAATCAATGGCAATTGCAGGATAAAATCAGAGGAAAATATGAAGTTCCAGTGCACTGCACTAGGTGGTAGTGCCTGCAAAGGAAAAAGCCTGGAGTGGTTCTATCCAGGGTCCTCGGCACTGGGTACTCCAAAATTAGGGGAGATGTGGAAGAGTGGCACGTTCTCCCACTGGGACAGGATTTTCCCCCTTTCTGGTCCTGTACCACTCCAGACAAATCTACCAGCAGCATTCAGAAACCAACTCTGTATGTAAGGAGAAGGCAAAGGTTGAGAAAATAATCCCCACCCAAAGAAATGAAGAACCAAAAAAAAAAAAATCATCGCTGAGTGAAAGTGTGCTTTTTCCAGAAGTATAATCCCCAGGGCTCAAGGGAACATGCAAATGGATAAATGAGGAAGATACAGTTGGGGGTAAAAGGGAATTTTTCCCCAAATTACCTCTCTGGCAATGAAATGAGCAACTCCCCTGTCCCAAGAAGTTGTAGATGGTGACAAAGCTGCAGATGGAAATATTCATTTAGCTTAAGTCAGTGGCACTCTCTGGACAGTGCTGGTTTTCTCCAAAGCCAACTATAGGAGGCTTGGGCTCATCCATGCATCCATCCGTCCATCCATCCATCCATCCATCCATCCATCCATCCATCCATCCATCCATCCATCCATCCATTCCTCCCTCCCNAGCCCAGCGTGACCCCTCTGAACTCCTGTCACCAAGGCAAAGAGTGGCTGGTCTCCAGCAGCAAAGCCAGAGTTTTTGGAGTTGGGAGTTAATGAAAGGAGAAATTCTCTTGTAATCCCTAAGCTTGTTTGCCCTGGAATCCCAAAGATTGTTGCCTGTGGCCTAAAGCCCTGTCTGAGAGCTGTGGGGAGGGGGGAGAAGCAGGAGTTACTTCAGTAATAACCAATTCCCAAGGAATATCCCTTCTTATGTCAACATTAATAATTCACCTGGAGAACAATATTTCACTGTCAGCTTTGTCATGTGTTTCCCTACAAAGGATGTCACTCCCTCCCCACCACCTCCCAATGTTACCATCTTTTCTCCTCATGGAGGCCAAAACCTAGTTAAAAAGTTTCTACTTAACTCTGTGTCATCAGCTGTAGACCTAGAATCTCTGGTGAGGGTGTAAATTAAAGAAAAATACACAAACATAGATATTTTCTTTGCAAGCTGGTCATTTAAGTCTGTTTCATTTGCCCAGATGAGCTGCCACACAGGGATGGGGCAGAGATACAGGAGAGGGTTCATACCCGCATTGATGAATTTGCATGCACATCCTCACCCTCGAGGCCAGGCTGGACAGGGCTTGGAGCAACCTGGGATGGTGGAAGGTGTCCCTGCCCATGGCAGGGGGTGGGACTGATGCCCTTCAATGTCTCTTTCAACCCAAACCATTTTGGGATTTAACCAGCTGGTTTTTCTTCTCTTTACACAAAGGACCCACAACCAATTTCTGGGATGCAGCAATTTGGAAGAAATGGAGGAAAGGGCTCATGTTTGCTTTTGGGCAGAGCAGCAAACACATCTATCGGGAATGCTCCTATAGGAAATCATGGGCAATTCCTATTGTCACATCAGCACAGAAGGGTCAGATACTGTGGTAGTCTCAAATCCCTGCTCTGGCTTTTCAACATCAAATGAAAATGCATTTATGGAATTTTGAATTTCCTGGCATTTACCTCAGAAATATCACACAGGTTTTAGGGTTTTTTAATAATGTCCAAAGGTTTGGGTAAATAAAAAAAAGTGAAACGTTTAGCACACTTCAACATCTGAGTATATTAAAAATCCCTTCAATACATCCTACAAAATGTATCAAAAATACCAGCATCAACATAACAGTGTAAGATGTAAATGGAACAAGGAGGCCAAGCATTTTCATTCTGTGAGAGTGAGTCTATACCATTTTTAAAAACATTTTCTCTGTGCTGTGGTAACTAAGCCTGTGTGTTACTATAAAACATTTCTAACAGATTTACACTTGCAATTGGGGGCAACTCTGGGTAATTCTGCATCGACTGAGGACACGAAACAGGATTTAGCATTTGCAAAAAATCAACTGGGCAAAGTATGGGGAGCAAAGTCATATCTTTTATTACCCCAGCTGGTTGGAATAAAAAATAATATTTGGGAACAGCAACACAACTTCAAAAAACACATTGCTCTCTTGTTCTTGTTCAGTTTTATATGATTGAGACTGTAAGTTCATTAAGTTCACATCTTTCGTCCCTCTGCAGGAGTTTGTTTTTCATATTCGACTCCTACTCAAGGCTACTTTGTTGTGATTCCTTGTCTCCTGAATATTAAACAACAGAATTGCTCAAAAAAGGAATTATTTTTCATGCCAAAAAAAGTTCTACTGTGTCAAAATCAGCCTCCTCAAGTTTCTTCCCATCATGAGGGTTTCTACACCAATCCATACTGTTTGCAGACTGGAGCTATGGAAAAAAATAGAAGTGTCCTCAAAGGAAATTGTTTGGTGTTCTGTCCTGGGAACATGGTGGGAAGAAGTCCATTGGTCTTGGTTTTTCCCACCATAGTCAAAGGAAATGTGGTATTAAAAACCTCCTTTCCCATGAACTCTGATGGAAATTTTCAAGATCCAGGTGGAAACCATTCATGTTCTGCTTGAAGAAACCAAGGCCCAGGAGTTACAGAGTCTAGGATTAAACCTGCTTGGTCTAATTTCCACGGGGTTCTCAACAGGCCCAACCCCCCTGTTGCTAGATGGACACAAAAGACCACACTCTCCCGTCAAGTTGAGAAGTGAGAAGAGAAAAAGAAAGTTTATTTTGGTTTGGGATTTAAATAGTGTTTGGACTTTGACCAGTGATTGGAGGAACAAGGTTAACACCTCTCCAACTCCACTGGCCAAGGCAAAAGTCCATCACAAAGAGGAATGCAAAACCAATCTACTTTGTTTATGTTACAATGCGTGAGAACTCTCCAGTCCAAGAATGAAAACATCAGAAGACTGAAAAATCAGAGTGACATCCCTCCATTCCGCCAGTCTTGGGCAGCTTGAATTCAACACTGGTGGGGCAGCATCTCAAATCCCATATCCAGTTTTGGGGTCCTCACAACAAGAGAGACATTGAAGGGCTGGAGCATGTCAAGGGAAGGGACAGAGCTGGGAAGGGTCTGGAGCCCCAGAAGTGGCTGAGGGAGCTGGGAAAGGGGCTCAGCCTGGAGAAAAGGAGGCTCAGGGGGGACCTTGTGGCTTGCACAATTCCCTGGCAGGAGGGGACAGCCAGGGAGTCAGGCTCTGCTCCCAGGAAATGAACAGAACAAGAGGAAATGGCCTCAAGCTGTGCCAGGGGAGGTTCAGATTTGGTATTATTGATATCATGGAAAGGGTTGTCAAACCCTGGAAAAGGAGTGGAGTCCCTGTCCCTGGAGGTGCTCAAAAAGCAAGCAGACAGGGCATGTTTGTATACTTGTGTCCCACTGGTGGGTCTGTCTGGAGCCAGGCTGGAAGGAGCGAGAGGCCGTGTCCTAGGTGGGAGCTGTGCTGGTGAGGTCTTGAGTCTTTAAAATGTAGGGAGTCCACTCCAGCTCCTTCCCTAAGCAATCAAAGCCTCATTCCCTGCTCTGGTGGATGGCATGGCTTGGCCTTCATTTCTCTGCCTTGACTTTAATTCTTGCAGGGAGGATCCTTTACAGCCTCACAGCCAGAACTGGTTCTTTGTATGGCTGTAAAGAGCCAGTAACATTTATAGCCCTGAAGAAGTAAAGGCGGGGGCAGAGTGTGTGGTATCAAAAGCTTTTCCATTTTCCAGTTCTATCTGTTGGTGCATTATCCCTCTGAATGCACTTCACCTGTGCCAGAATATTGATGGTCTCTCCATGCCCAGGTGCATCTTCTGTGGAACCAGAAAAGAGCTCTGCTCCAGCGACAGCTCCACAGGGGTGTGATCCCTGGTGACACAAAGCCAATCTCACAGAGCTCCTGCCTGGCAGCACATGGACCTCTGCACCCTCCTCAGTGCTCCCAAGCCTGGCAAGCAGTATAAAGTTAGCTTGTTGCCAACAGGAATCAGGACTACCCATTAAATACTCCCAGCCATGAAATCAGCTCTGGTACTAGGGGTTTGTTGAGCCACAGGAAATGAATCCCAGCTGTGCATGAACAGAGGGACAAGGGAAGTGGGAGGGATGATGAGAAAGTTTGAATTGTCACCAGGACACAGCTTTTCTCACCATCAGAAGATCTGCTGCTTTTCTTCTCTGCAGCAAAGCCCTGATGCCATTTTTATCTGAATTTCTTTTTTTTTTTCCCTGCTTCAGGTGCAGATGAATAGTCAAAAGTCCAGAATTTTTCACAAATGAAGAATCTGCATAGAAGTGCAGAAATTCAAGTGCTGCCGAGTGCTGTCTTCTCTTACTACTTTTCAATGTTTTTAACTTCTTTTTTATACAACTCCCCAGATTGGAAGAAATTGTGAACCAAAATGGTAATTATTATTTTGGTCATAACAAAGCAGATAGTAGATATTCTCAGATTGTTTTTCCTAAGTTTTATTGTTAATATTCTCTTTAGCACAAGTAGTTGTAAATCCAGAGAGGTGGCATTTGGGGAAAAGACTTCCATTAACAATTTCTGAGCTTGCTGTTACTCCAGATTTGGAAGCAACGTCACATCATGTCTCCAATTGCCCATTCTACCCTGGTCAAAGAAAACAGAGCACCGTCTGCCCCCTTTCCTCCATTAATCCAGCAATCTGTTGTGGTTCAGCCTGAGTTCCCCTGGCATTACATTTAACCAGTTGATCACACAAAGGCTCAGATCTCAATAAGGAGAAGTGTTGGCCAGCCCAAGACGTGAATCCCTTATTTTATTTCTGCACATAGCAATCTCCAGCATTTCCTGTTCCCCCCCACTCCGTTTTCCAGTAGCGAGGCTGCAGTTTGAACAGCAAAGGGCACAGGGATGTTTTACAGGCAGAACAAAAACTGAGTAGCAAAGGGAAGATTAACAGCAGCTGCTTGCTGAGTCCTGCTGTCAGGGACCTTATAATTCACTGGCTTCTCTCAACTTTATGCCTTCAGTGGGACACACTGGAGCAGCTCCACAGAAAGCAGCCTTGGAATGAGTGAATAGATGGGTCTGCTGCAAACAAGGACTACAGAATTTGTATAGGGGATGTTGGAAGTTGCCAAAACTTCCTCCATGCATCCTTTGGGGCATAGCTGGCTGGGCACAGGACAGAAATTCCCCACAGGTTCATTTTCTGGTGGTCCCTGATGTATCCATTAGGTATTCCTTGAAAATCAGGCAGACTGCAGAGCAAATCCCACATCCTTCCTGCAGATCTCTTGGGAACACATCCTTAGCATGGATTCTGGCGAGGGCCAAGGAGCCCAAGGAGGTGCTTTGGCCATCAGACCACTCCAGAATAGGTTTGCAGCACTGGGATAGGGAATTAGGAGTGGGATGGATCAGTGGGGTTGTCCCAACTGGGGAAGGCTTCCAGCCAAGTTGGAAAGACACTTGCCAGATGCAGAGTCCTGGGATTCTCCTAGAATGAAACCAAGATAAATTGGCTTGAGCAACCATGCTGCTCCCAGTCCTAGCTTTATCTGTATACTTATCTTTTATTCAGCAATTAAGCACTTTTGCCAGTGGCATGTCCTTATTGTGGCATTTGCTCGGCTGTCTGTGCCTTCTCAGCCTCTGAGAAAAACAAAGCAGCCTTTCCCCCATCTCCAGGCATTTTGCTGTTCTGATTCAGCAGTTTGTTTGGGTTTTATTGCAATTATGTTCTTGGGTCTTAATTAACCGAGTGCTTTTGTCTCTCTGCCAGGCCAATGGCAGCACCGAGACTCTGCAAAACCAAAAGTTTTCCTGGGGGAAAGCCCTGGCAGGTAGAAAAGGAGGGAATCTGGGCTGTGCCAGCCACAGAGCTGGCAGCAGAGGAATTTCTGCCATGTCCTCTTCCCATCACAACTCGAGCCTCCTCTGGCTGTTCTGGGAGTTCCAGGTGTCCTGGGCTGGACATTCACAGATATGGAAAAGTTACACCTCCTTCCCACCTTTCTCCAGAGCAACAGAAGGATCAACATGGTGGAGGAAGTAGAGGAACAAAGCCCTCAAAACAACACCTTGGGCTCATTCACATTCAGGATGGTTTCACAAGAGTTGTGCTCAAAAAGTTCCCAACAAAACCATAAATGGAGTTTTCATTGTTTTCTGGATACAGAAAGGGATATGAGAGAAAGAACTACGGATGCAGAAGAAAGCAGGGACAAGGCAAGGGTCGACAGGATCTTTTGGGAGGGACATTCAGATGTGGGCATGAGGGTCCCTGTGGCCACCAGCAGCAGCCAAAGCCATGCTCACCTAAACTGCTGCATTTCCTGGTGCTCCTGGCTCACACATCCCAGAACACACCTTGGGATTTTCCGTCACAGGGGACAAGTTGAAATCATTCACTAAATAAAGCCTTGGGAGATGTGACAAGTGTTGACAAACTTTGAAATGCTTCAGCCCAGAGTGGCCTGTGGGGGCCCCTTCCAGCTACAGCTGTTCAGTTCTCCAACTGAATTCAATAAAAGCAGATGGAAAAGGCTTCAATTTCCCCTTTAATCTTCTTCTTGACAAAATCAGTCCATTCAGGGGCACATTCTGTTTCTTTAAATCCTTATTGTCAGCTGAATAACTGAACCTGTGGGGCACTTCTAGCCAGTGGTGCAAATTAGAAGAAATACCCACGGAAAGCAGAAGAAAACTGCCTTTTGTGTACCTGGCAAGTATGGAAATGTCACACACCACAAAAATGGACAAGTTTCACATCTCCCTGCCTGTTTCATAGCAATGCTCATGTCTAACATTTACGTATTTTGCCTCATTTTTTTACAAGCAAAATGATTTTCAGTTCTTCCCAACCCAGATTTTGATCTGGCCAAGGGAGTGAAAAATTGCATGTTCTCTTTTTTGGTTTTTTTTTTGTCTGTGACTTTAGGTCTTTAATACCTTTATTTCCATTATTCATGCGTTTCCCAAGGAGTTTCCTAAGGTGCAACATTTCATGGAGTGCGTGGTGGAGCCATCCTTTTGTGCATCTCTAAAAGATGCAGGCACCAAGAGATTAAATCAAATTAAAGAAATAAATAACTAAAGGCCATTAGCCTGCACAAAGTCCATGGAAATTAATCAGGAGCAAGATTAATAGGGAAATTAATAGGGAGCAGGAGTTCTCCAAGCTGGAGAGCCTTGATGGCAGGGATGTCAGTGTTTTCAAAAGCTTTGGCCAAGCACAAGGATATGAGAATCTGGTAGTGCCCACTCAGATGAACCTTTTCTCCACATAATTAGCAAGCATCAAGTTTCCAATTCCTTGTCTCTCTAGCTATTATTTTTTTAAAAAGCTTCATATTAATCATACTCTGAGTTATTCATTTCTCCCATTTTCTTCTGGCTTGTAGTTTAGTAAATTAAAGACTTTTAAAATATATCTCTGCCTGTTTCTCCTCCTAGATAAGATTTCTTGGTTTAAAGAGTGCACACAAGAGCAGATATAATCAGTTGGCCAGAAGGGATGGGATTTTCAACTGAAGCTGAAGCAAAAATGAAGCAGGAACTTTTTTGCCTGGTTGTATGGGCATGACTTGCTGTGTTTGATTCTCCATTGCTCAAAAAAGTCACTGGGAGGAAAAAAGCTATTTCCTACCTCTGAGATAAATCGTGACCGTTAATGCACTGACATTTATGGGCAGGCAGATAAGAGAACAAGTCACAATGTAGAAAAATCTTTTAATTATGTTTAATATTCAAATTAGGACTTAACATGGCTTTTTCTAGCTGTACTTAGAATAATTGCTGTGAAAATAATGGATCTTTCTTTTCAGGGATCTAAAAAAAAAATTATGAGGGAAGAATAAATACTCTTTGGACAGGCCCGGTTCCAAATCCTTGCCCAGTCCACAACAAAACTAAAAGAAAAAACAAAATCCAAAACATCCCAAACTGTTTACTTTGGGTTGATTAATTCATTTTTCTCAAGCTGATATGAAATGTTTTCTCCTCACTTTCAGGCTCACCTTTTGTTTTAAGTTAGTCAGAGAAAGGATAAATTGATTTCTGAGTCAACATTCTGTTCCAAAAATAACAAAATTCATCTGCTCCAACTGCTTCCATGCAAACCCAGGGAGAGCCTGCAGACCCTGTGTATTCCCACCTCCTTTTCCTCCCTCCTGATCAGCAAAACTCATTTCACTTCCAGGGTCAGAGCTACGGCCGGAGGTGAGGTTTCCTCATTCCCGGGGGCCGTGTTCGCCACGGGCACCGTCCCAGCGAGCCGGAATCCCGGTTCTGCCTGGTTCAGCTCCGGGCAGGCAGAGAGAGGAAATGCATCTCCCACTTGTCCCGCCCCCTTACCCTTATTGCCAGATTTTTCTCTCCTCTCCTGAACGCTCTTTGGTGCATTTGGTAGCACTCAAATAGCTGTAAACATCTTTACATTGTTTCTTTTTTCTCCTCTCTGTAAGCCAATGAACTTACTGTGTTCACACATTGTGTGGCAAGGAAGGCTCAACCTCCTGTACCTCCTACATTTTCACAAAATTCATGTTTGGATCAAACAATGGCTTTCAAGAAGACACAATAACTTCAACAAACTGTTTTCTGTCAGGGAAAAGTGGAAACTTTTAAAAGATGCCAAGAGGAAAAAAAGACTTTACTCCCCACCCCCAACAGCTACCCCATTTTCCAAGTGAAAAGGACATTTTCTTTGGAACAGTCTCCTTTTATCAGAAACCAGTGAGGAAAAGACAAAGAAGTGCTAGAAGTATTGTCTGAGCTGAGATCCAAAAAATGTTTGTTCAAGCCAAAGGAAAGTCTCATTAAACTCTGGATCAACAAGGAAATTTGAAGACATCATTCAGAGCAAAATACAAACAAACAAACAAAAATATTATGACAGTGATGCCAGAGAGGTCACTCAAGTGATGTCACTGGTTTTGACCCAGCCCTGCTCCTGCCCCAGCACCTGAATCCTTGTGTTCCCTTTTCATCCAACCAAATAATTTTCCTGCTCTAGAGCTCTTGCTGGTCCTCTTTCCATTCATGGCTCTTTCTTGCTTTGAAAACCCACAAAATGATCTGTCTACTCTGGGTTCCCAAGAAAACCCACTGGGATGAAGCCATTCCTCCCTGCAGGAAGCTGTGTGCCCTAATCCTGACATTTCAAGCTCCAGTGTATCCTTCAATAAGAGTGATACCCTTGTCCCATTGTCTCAGCTGGACCCGAGACCTGACATTTTGATGACTAAATTTCATTGAGTTTAATTCCACTTCACTGGAAGGGAGTCATGTACCTTTAATGCATGAATAATTCCATGCAAAATACTTAAAATTAGTCACTTTGCAAATCCTGGGCACTCCATGATTAGGGATAGCAGGCTTCACTGTTCATTAAATATTAATCTGCCCAGCTCATGCATATCCATTCTGATACAGCTTCTCGTTATATCACCGCACTCTACTTTTTCCAGAGTCCCTGCCTGGAATTGCTATTGCCAAAGAGCAGCCCTGAAAGACACTAGGTCTGCCAAGAAACTGCTTATGATCTTTCATTTTCATACAAAATGTATTTTAATGTCTCTGCCTAACCCAGCCCTTTCCATTTGCCTTGACTATAATATGGCTTGTTTTACAGAAAACAAATCATGTTGTGCCCTTAGTAATAATGACAATAAAGAAAAATAATAATCCTGGGAGAGAGGTGAAAGAGCTGCAGCAGCAGTTTTGTCACCTAACATGTGAATATGGGAAATCATTGGGAATAAAAGACATGCAGGTGGGAGTTAGCTGCTCCACAAAAAGCATCTCCAGAATGGAGGAAGAAGCCCCAGGTGTGCCTCCTGCCCTTCTCTGGTTTTATGATAGTAATGGAGAAAGCTCCAGGTAGAAAGGAGCCCTTGAGACCCTTGGGTTCCTTGGCAATATATGCAGCACCAGCCCACATCTCACAGCACAGCAGAAAGGCTGGGGGGCTTGATCCATTTGCAGCTTGAAAACAAAAAAAGGAGTAAAAGAGGTATAATTTAGTTTTAACTTCAAACATCAAAGTTCTCTGAAAGCTTCTTGAACACTGAGAATTGTGCTTGTTTTTCTCAGGCTTCCCAAGCAATCCCATAGCTGTGGTTCATAGGATCTGTCCTAATTTAGAATTATAGAATCCCACAATGGTTTGGATGGGAAGGGACCTTAAAGTCCAAGCATTCTCCAACCTAGCCTTGGGCACTTCCAGGGATCCAGGGGCAACTACAGCTTCTCTGGGCACCGTGTGCCAGGGCCTCACCACACTCACTGGGAAGAATTTCTCCCTAAAGTCCCATCTAACCTCCTCCCACAACTGTGCAAGGCAGGAAAGTGTCAGGAACTGTGCTTGTGGCTTTTCTGAGCCCCTGAGTGTTTGCAAAGCAAGACAAAGGGGTTATACGGGACCTAACGGCAATCATTTACTGAGATTTCCTGGGCGGGATTCTTGCAGCTGTAACAGCGCTTGGAAGGTTGGAAGGAAAGCAAGATGTCATCCCAGCTTCCATGGCTGTCTCTGAGAGGGGCTTTGCACTGTAACAACCATCAGATTGCAGTGCATTGTCTTGGACGATGTAGATGTGATGTCCTGGCTCCACCCCCCATGCTCAGCTGTTGTCTCAGCCCAAATCAAAGGTTTAGAGAGGGGAACCAGGAAAAATGGTGCTGCCAGCAGAAGATGTCTATTGCTTACAAATAAAACCAGGCAGATGGCCTGCTGAATTTTAATCCTTAATTAAAAGTGCTTTACTCTCTAAGCTAATTACAGACTAATTCCTGCTGTGGGAGGGGCCCCTTTGGCATGAAGAGGGTGGTAATGAACATCTCAGCTCTCCTCCGCATCAGCAGGCTTAGCCCTTCCCTCTGCTGCCTGAGGGATAAAAGAGGAATAAAGATACCCCTGGCTGTTAGCTCCAAGTAGACTTTGTGAAGAGAAATGAAAGAAAGGAGCAAGGGGTCTCAGACAGCCCTGCTGTGATGGAGTAGGATCACACTGAAATGTCTATCACTGCACGGATAACCCAGGGAGCTCCTAGGGGAAGCTGGACCCCAAACTGGATTGTGACTAATAGTGAGAGCTCTGCCAAAGCAGATGCATTTCTTCCGAGTGACAAAAACCTGGTTTGGACTAATGTTTGATATAACTGAAAGAAGTTTCTGTTAACACTGAGATTCCTTTCCTCACGATTTGCAGCTTAAACTCAATCTAGAGTCCCTGTGTTGCATAAGCCTGAAGCGCCACCTTCCTGCTCGTTCCTATGCTGTTTCTATGAGAACTTGTGTCCACTGCATGGTGGAGGAAAGCTCAAAACACAGATGATAAATTGTAGGGGGAAGGACCATTTGTGCAAGACTTAAAAGCGTAGCAGCTTGAGCAACACCAAATCCTTGCAGCCACTGGGATCCTGGGATGGCCTTGCTGTTTCAGCAGCTCTTACCCCACACCCTCTTCTGCTTCAAGGGGTCTTTTGTCTCCCAAACTCATGTTCTGACTAGGGCAACATGAAATGGCCTCTAGTCACACCCGGGGAGGTTTAGATTGAGCATTAGGAAAAATGTCTTTACTGAAACGGTTGTCAAGCCCCAGAACAGGATGCCCAGGGCAATGGTAGAGTCACTGCCTCACCCTCCCTGAAGGGATTTAAAAGCCATATGGATGTGGCACTTGAGGACACAGGTCAGTGGTGGCCTTGGCAGTGCTGGGGCAGTGGTTGGACTAGATGATGTTTAGGTTTTTTCCAGCCTAAACAATTCTCTCAATCTCTGATTCATCATCTATCACTTTGATGTCTTTGTTAAGTGGCAAAGAAGTTGTTGTTCTTCCTCATCTGTCTCCTGTGACCCTTCCTAAATGGAAAGGCAGTGAGGTTCTCCTGTCCCACTGCCATCCTTTGCTGAACACTAATTCTCTCAGACAGTATCTGTGATTTCCTAGCTCCTCGCATTTATTGTCCCATCTCCAGCCCCACCTTGCAATTAGAGGAGAAAAATCTAAGGCTTCTAATGGTCAACCCCTTGTGTAGCTTAAGCTGGTCTGGCCTTATCAGGCCAGAAGTCAGCCTTATCAGCAGACGTTTGCAGGGCTGTGCCTTTCTAAAGGGCCCAGGGAATGGAAATGTTGCTGATCTCTATCTGCCTGGCATTTCTCTCTCTTTCTCAATCAAAATCAATGTGAAAGATCTTTTTCAGCCCCTCTCTGGGTTAAGGGAGGTCAGGTTGGGGGAGGGAAAGGGATGGAAAAATACCCAGCAGATGAGAAACTTTTTACACAATTTTTCCTGCCTGCCGTTTCTATATATAGGTTTAATTAGAACATTAAAGGCACCTCAGGATTATGCTGTGAGATTTGTTTCCTTAGCCCTGTAACTAATGCCCTGCAGTTTCTCTACCATGACTTCATTAAATCTCCCAGCAAAAATCTACCTATGGAAATTGCAGAATTGCCATCCTGGGTGGGAGCACCACTTGAGCTTTGGGAAGTCAGAAGCTCTGCTTTAAATGCTCTCTAATTATCTCCAGCCAGGGTTACAGAGGAAGTGGTTTGGCACCTGTGAATTGAGTTCTTGGGAGAGAGCCCCTGGAAATAAGCTTCTTTGCCTGACACTGGAAATTTTTATCTCACTTCCCACAACCCTCGGTGGTGGACAGAGATCAATTCTTTCTCACCTACCTGGAAAAGGACTGAGCCATTTCTAATGGGGATGTTGTATTAACAAACTTCCTTCTGGCTGCCAGGGAAGCTTGGTTTCTTCCTTTGAACTGCAGAATCACTGAATCACAAAATCACATAATGGTCTGCTCTGGAAGAGACCTTAAATATTCAGCCCCACCCCCTGCTGTGGGCTGGGACACCTTCCACTGTCCCAGGCTGCTCCAGGCCCCATCCAACCTGGCCTTGGGCACTTCCAGGGATCCAGGGGCAGCCACACCTTCTCTGGGCACCCTGTGCCAGGGCCTCCCTACCCTCACAGGGAAGGATTCCTTCCCAATATCCCATCTAAACCTGTCTTCTAGTAGTGGGAAGTTTTTCCCCCTGTCCTGTCTCTTTATCCTCTGTAAATAGTATCTTTTCTTTTTTTTCTTTTTCTTTTTTTTTTTTTTTTTAGCTTTCTTCAGGCACTGGAAGGCCACAATGAGGTCACCTCTGGTCCTCTGGTCTCTTCTTCAGCTGAACAATTCTAGCTCTCCCAGCCTTTCCATCCATCTCACAGCCTTTCCTCCATCCCTCTGATGATCCTGGTACATCCTCTGGACTCTCTCCAGCAGCTCCAGGTCCTGAGCTGGGATCCCCAGGCTGAAGGCAGCAGAGCAGGGGGGTCTCAGCAGAGCTGGGATGCACTGGAGATGCAGGGGCCAAAAGGGCTCCTACTGTTACACCACACATTCAACCCCACATTGCATTTCCCCACATACTCCATGGGGTTCCAGATGAGAAGGGATAAGCCCTTTCTTTCTCTCAGTTCCCCTTCTGTATCTGCCATCTTGTACTTTTTACTCACTTGAGCAGAGGTGAAATGGCGTTTCATAGTTTTGCAATGAACACAAAAGAATAATTTCTATTTTGACAATGCAGAGATCTCAGAATCAATCAAAACCTGTTAAAATGCTCTGACACTTCCAAAGTTTTGGGGTTTTTTTCAATCCCTTAGAGTTTCTCCTCATTGTTCTTGTAGAAATAAGGCATATTGAGCTTGATGTGAAGGAAAGAGAAATGCTAAAGCAAATCCTCAGTTAGAGGTTTAGATCCCCCAGGAATGTCCATGAGCACCTTATAGACAGGAAGGAAAGACCCCATTAAGAGATGATCTCCTGGTCCTGCCACATCCACCTTGACACACCTTCAGTCCCTGCAACACAGCAGCCAACACTGCAATATTTTGGGATAGTAAAAAATTAAATCTCAGGCTCTGTCTTACCCCCATACCATGGCTTTCTTTTGTAGCAGACACTGGATTAACTCCACACACAAGCTGTTAACCAGGGCATCCAAAACACCTCTGATATTCATTCATCCTATTCATAAATTTATCCAGGTCCTGCCCAAGGAGAAATCCCTCAGAAAGAAATCTGTCCTATGTTGTGCTGTCAAGCCCTAGCACCCAGCTCATACCTCCTCCTTTCCCTGCTCCTTGTGTCATGTGAATGACATCCCACCCCTGTCATTCTGGTGGAGATTTCTCCTGGAATGAAGAAAAGCATCCAAGATCTGAATCATCTCCAAACTCTTTGTAGTATCTGTCTACCAGACTTAGAGGCATCAAGCAGCTTTTCTGTGCTCAAAGATTAAAAAAAGAATCAGTCTGTGAGTGAAGCCTGAACTGAAATTCAGGCATCAGAAATAGGTCTATAAATATATTCAGCCCATTTCAGACGGTTAATTAATGTACAGGAAATACATTCTGCTCATTGTGGGACGACAGACCTATGGAGCAGATCCATCTGAGGAATTATCTCCACACATCACTCCAGTGGCTCACAGAAACATCTCTCTCACCAAGCAGCTTTCAGACAGCCACTGGTATTTTGTGTTTTAGTAGAACAGCTGTTAATCTTTATTCATTTATTTATTTTCCTTACAAAGCAAAACAATTAATTTTTAACCAGCCCATTATTAGCTTTCAGCACCTAATTCTCAGATCGAAAACTTGCTTCCAGAGTTATATGAGGGAGGAATTATGAAACACACATGAGAAAATCAGATAGTCTGTGAATTAGTCAGGCTAGAAACAAATTATCCCCTCCACCCCAAACTGGAGAACTGGTACAGAAAATACAGTGAAGGTATGAAAATACAAATTAAACAAAAAGCTAAAAGGCAGCTGAAAGCTTTCCCTGTTGAGATGGGGGTTTGCAGCGCACTTTTCTTTGTCTGTCACAGTGACAGCTTCAAGAATCAACAGGAGAAAAGAGAAAATGACATGTCAGGGTATTTCAGGAGACTGGTGAAGCTTACAGGGAAATTCCTTTGCAGGCAAAGAATAAATATTTATTGCCCGAGCATTATTCCTTCTGCCCACTCCAAGACACAAAGGGCTTCTGCTCAGATCTCAATAAGCAAGAGCTCACATAAACCCTCTGATCTTTCACCCAAGTTTAGATCAGTTCTGGAAGCCACCATGAGCATAAAAATAATTAGTTCTAGTTGTTAATTTGGGGGAAGTTAATGGAAAATAACAGTTTTAAAATTGAGGGGGAAAGGTAGTCATGACTGGGCTTTGTCACAAAGCTTGCTAATATTCCCAGCCTGGAATATTGAATGGCAAAAATCTAAGAGCTGGTCCATCCTTAACTAAATGTCCAGCCTAAGACTCTGCTCCAAACCAAGACATGGAGGGAAGTTGGGCCTGTCTGATCCAACCTGAACTTGCTGTTCTGACAACCCAAAAATTTGTTCTGGTGTTACAGTGGAATAAAGTGAATTTAATGGCCAAATTGGATTTTATGTTCGTTTGAATCCACAGAAGAGTGAAGACTCAAGTGAAACTGGAGATCCACAGGAGCTGGAAGGAAAGGGATATATTTATTTTGTTTTTGTCACCCTTGGAAGGGCTAAATTGAGTTGCTCTCACACTGGAAGACCATAGAGCTCTCTGTTCATAACCCACTCCTGCCCAGCTGTTCCCATGGGATTCACAACCACACCCAATAGCAGATCCATCAATGTACTGGAATAAAATCAGTAGGTGCTCTCAGGAGCAGGACCTGCATCCCAGTGTTTTGCTGCATTTGTTCATGTCACAAATTCAGGCACCTGGGATCCAGGAGGGCTAAGCCATCCTTGTCTTGGCTGCCTGAGACAGCAGGGGGACTTTGTCCCCTTGTTTCTCCAGTGAACTCCCGGTGAGTTCCTCTGGAATCCCACTTGAGAGGTGTGACCATGGCAGGTTCAGCATCCACAGATGGCATGAGGTATGTCAGCTCATGAAACCATGTGATGGTTTGGGTTGGAAGGGACCCTAAAGACCATCCTGTTCCAACCCCTCACATGGGGCTAGTGTCTGAGGCTCAGCTGCAAGAAGCAGTGAACAGAACAGGAGGAGTGGGACAGCTCACCAACCACGGGGCTTCTCATGGTCACCTAGTTGGAGGTGTCTCACTCTGTGTTGGATGCAACAGGAACTCCTCAGCCATTGGTTGTATCTTTAGAAGGGTGCAGTATTCCCACTGGTCCTGTATCCTGCTTTCCAGCCTCAAGGATCTCATGGACAGATTGTAGCACCTCAGACAGCAACAGCCACATGTTTGGGCAACTGAACTCAATGTGTCAATTCTAGTCACCCTCTACTGAAAGCCATGAGGTACCAAGGAAGAATTCCTGACTCAAAACTATCAGTGCTGAAATACTTCTATTTTCTGCCAGTGAATTCTCCATCAACACCTTCCCAAGGCCAGGCTGGACAGGGCTTGGAGCAGCCTAGTTGAGTGGAAGATGTCCCTCCCCATGGCAGGGTGTAGTATTGGATGATCTTTAAAGCCCCTTACAACCCAAACCACTGTGTGAGTTTACAATTCTGTTCCAAAATATGATGTGGAGAATCACCCTGCTGCCCTGGCTCCAGTCCTGTGCCTTCACTGGGCAGTGATCCTCTGGTCCCAGGTGAAGCCATGTGAGGGAGGTGATGGCACAGTTCTCTTTTTGGTTTGTGCTCTGTGACTCCTGGTTGTCATGCAAGGAATATCAATGGCTGGAGGGTGACTATCTGGAAGCAGAGTGGAAGCTGTTTGTTGAATATGTAATGAGGATTATATATGTGTGCAGCTCACCTGGAGATTGGCTGAGTTTGGCACCTCATAAAGATGCAACCACCTCCTTGTCTCATTTTGGTTTTCTAAAACCCTTTCCCCCACCACACTGGGAAATCAGGATTCATCCTTCCCCTCTCCACTCTCTCCTTCAACTTGAGGTAAGCGATTCAAGTCACAATATCTTAGAGATTCTAATTGGCTCTGGGTGTCTTTTCAAGTTGCTTCTTGATTTTTTAAGATGGGATATGTAAAGATTTCAAATTAAGTTTCAAGTGCAAATTATAACCCACCCAGCCCACTTCAATCTCTACTGCATTTCCAGCACCATTCCCAGTTGGGTTTGGATGGGACCATGGAGAGCCATGGAAAGATGCTACATGGATTTGGGTTTAGTGCCTGTTCCCAGTGCTGCCCTGTTACCCCTTTGAGCAGCCGCACAAATAGCAATGGCACGGAGGCCTTGGAGGCTCAGGGCTCCCAGGGTGTCTAAGGAGCATTTTGCTTCCCATGACTATGGCTGCAGGGAGCTGGAAGGATGGAGAAAGGCATTTTCTGTCAAAGCTGGAAATAGTCTAAATTTGCAGAGTGGATTGGGACACCTGAGTCATCCTGCTCCTAAACTTCATGCAGGTTTTTTCCTGCTCCTAAACTAAATGCAGGTTTTTCTGGGGCAAAATTCCATTTTAATTTGGAGCTGATTTATTGCTGGGTCTCTGTGTGTGTTTCTTGGCAAAGGACAATGTACCTGCCCTGCTCTTCTCCTCAGAGCCCTGGGAATGCTCAACACCCACTCCAGGGACCTGAACCCATGCTCAGTGCAAGGGCCCTGCCCCACCCCAGCTCCCATACCACTCCACAAATCATTCATCTCTCCTTCTGTGCAGTGGGATTCTGTGTAAGGGCTTGCATCAGAAGAGTTGGCACAGATGGAGAAGTAGAGGGTGAGGAGGGGAGGACGCAGGGATGGGATGTTAGAAGGGGGAGGAGGGGAGAGACCACAACGCAAGACCTGTGTTTGTACTGTCTCCTGGAAGATTCTGTTTTGATGACCATGAAGACCCTGCCAGTGGAAAGAAAAGATAATGTTTTCTTTCCAAGTAAATCAGCCAAATATCCACTACAGCACAGGAGCCTCAGCTCCCACTGGCACAGCTCTACTGACTCTCAGCAAAGCACTTCCAGCGGGAGACACTGAGACGTCCATGAGCATCAGGAGGGTGGCTGTACCCACACCCTCAACCCTTGAATGTGACTCCACTCAGCAATGGAGGCAGCAGGAAACCTCTGAGGTGCCTGCAGAAAATCAGACTCCTTTCTCAAAGACCTTTCCTGGTTAAAAGTGTTTCAGGGATGAGGCAATGTAGTGACTGAGGCAGGGACTCAGACCAGCAGGGAATCTGAATTGTTTGTTCGAAGAAAGGAGCTGGTTTTATACACTGTTTCAAGGCACAGTATTTCCTTACATGGTAATTCTCACTAAGCGACCTATCATACATCGCCAAGTCAGCAACATACTTTCTTAATGTCCTTCTATGGGGTGATATGCACTGTTCACCTGTCTGTCAGCTTCAGGCAGGCTCCTCTCTGCAGGGCTCTGCCTGGTGGCACCCACCTCCTGTCGCCAAGCTCAGGCGAAGACAAGCCTCTCGATGTGGCCATGTGCTTCTTTGTGCTCCTTTGTCCTTCTGCAGATGCATGTCACGGCCTGCAGCTCAGCTCCGTCCTGTCTCTTCCCAAGGCAAGTCTCACTATCCAGGGCACAGGAATTTCTTTGACTGCCTTAGGTATGAGGAAGGCTCAGTCCTTCCAACACTCATTTCCTGAATGGGGAGAGACAGAGCTGGTGGGTGTCTGAGATGTGCAGTGTCCCCCAGCAGAAATGAGGGAATAGTGGGACAGTTAGTCCATTACTTCTATGTCCTTCTTCCTTTTCATTTAGCTTTTTCTGAAGGCTTCAGTTTCTCACACTGTGTGCTATAAATGATTGTTTGGGGCTTTAATGCTGTCTGTAACTGTATGATTTTCAGAGCAAGAGTCAGAGGTTGTCTTTGCTTTTTCGTTCAAAGTATTTAAAAAATAGCTTCCCCTCTCAAAAACACTGGTCATATTTTCCCTTGAGAACACTAACTGAGTTATTTCCAGACTCATCCTTTCATGAGGTTTCATTCTGCTGTAAATCTCTGAGAAACAGATGCCGGCAGTCTAGAAAAGAGATAGCAAATAATATTTATATTTTGTATTAGTGAAGGAGCAGAAAAATATGCTTTTGTGGCATCAAAGAAATAAACTACTTTTTGGTCCATTAGTAACTAAGGAGGTTGTTAGCCAGCTTCAGATGGGAACAAAACTATTTATATAATTTCAAATCAATAATTTTACATCATTTTTATTCACAAGTCTTCAAAAAGATGGTCAGAGAGTCGTCCAGCACACTGAGATTAAATACTAATGAGTGGGAAATCCTTTCTTTGGGGAACTGCAGAATCTAATGGAGCTTTGTGCAGAGAAGAAAAGCAGGATGTCACAGACCACATTCACTAACAGATGCCTGTCAAGGGCAACATAATGGGAAAACTGATCTTGGGATTTAGCAAATTACGAACTGAAGGCTGGGAATGTTGTGCCATTCATTGACTGAGGCTGTCTCTGGTCAAAAGGATTTTCAGACTCCATTTACAGTTAGTAGAATTTGATTTCTGAAAACCTTTGGCTTAGCACCAGTTAAAAGATCAGCACCAAGCCAAAAATGGCTTTGTCAGGCCAGCTGGACTGAGAAAAGATATCATCTGTCCTGGCAAAGCCAAGTTTCCCAGTGCTGATGAAGCAGATGAATAAAGAGCTGCCAGAAGGAACCATCTTTAGGAGGGATGTTACTGGTGGAGAGCTGCAGAACCACAACCAGATCATGGAATCCCAGATTGGTTAAGAGGGGCCTAAAAGACCATCTTGTTCCAACCCCCTGCCATGGACACCTCTGTGCTGATTCATTTCCACTGTTGAGGCAGATGGAAAGTCACATGCAACCAAGTCATGTGCAAAGCTCAATAATTTAGAGAATATCAAAGAAGAGAAGACAGGCAGTGATTACAAGTCTCCTATAAAACTACTCTGTTCTAATCCATCTCTTTATGCCTCTTCCTTGCTTTCATGTCTCCTAAACCAGTTAAGGACAAGCCAGGCTTACCTATGGAGGGAATTTGACAACTCAGAAAATGATCCTACATGAGCACCGAACACCAGACATGCCGAAAGGGCTGGAGGCAACAGAACCAGAATGCCCAGCTAATGAATACATGCTGCCTTGGCCCTGCCTACATGGACAGCTCACCTGCTGCCAGTATTTGTGGTCTTGAAAAGAAGGTGAAAATTCAGATAGGACTGAAAGCAGAGACCAGGTGTGATTGGAGAGCTACAGAAAATGTCACACCATCGAGACTTACAGAGCTCAGTCTGGCTTGCTGCTCAAAAAGAGGAAAAAAAATATATATAAAGAAGGCAGCTTGAGAGGTTATTTGATCACAGTGAATAAGTGTCTCCCTGCAGAGAAAATACAAGGTATTTGAGTGCTCTTGAATGCAGAGACAGAAGCAGTGCTGAGGATCTGAACCAGGGCAGCTTAGCATTGGAAATGAGGCACAAGGCTTTTCTGCACTGAGCATGACTAATCCATGCAACATAGACTAGCCATCCTTCTGCTGTTTCCAGCAAAGCTGGGTGCTGTTCCAGCAGCAATGATCAGGCTCAATAGCTCAGTGATGTGAAAACTGAGTAGTGACTTTGCAGTCCTACCTACAGGTTCCAGTGGGAGTGCATCCTCCTGGTGAGCAGCAGTCACATACTAGTCCATGAACCTGTGTGCAACAGTCCAGGAATGGGGCACTAGATGTAGATGTTGCACCTACTCCAAAAACTCAAAACAAAGCCTAGCTTCTGCCTTTAGCTTCCTCCTCCCAGAAACATGGGGTGATTCCCAGATTTATACTCCAAAAACACAGACTCCAGGTTAACTCCTGCTGCTGGTGCAATCCTGGGGGGAACCCACCAGCCGGGAATGACTCAGCCTGAGTGGGAGAAGGCACTGTGCAAGTGGCACTGGGGGATGATTCAC
>VWZU01007787.1:0-10034 GCA_013397095.1 Sterrhoptilus dennistouni | reverse complement strand
CTGATAAGCTTAAACACTCCTCACAGGAATGGGTATGGACAGACACATCCTTCTTGGAGGATTCTACCTGGCTACATACACTTTCACTAACTGCAGTTTTGGATTGTGTACAAACCATTGCTAAGAAAAAAGCTAAAAACTAACCAACAGAACTGCAAACTAAAATAAAAAATCTTCAGTCCTACCTGCTTGCCCTGCCTCGCAAAAACTGCCGTGCCCTTATAGCCATGCCACGCCCTGGGTCCCCACGCTCCCTAAAACCTCTTTTAAAGCACCCCCGCCAGCTGATGCTGGAGGGCAAAACCCCTTCCTGCGCCTGTGCGGCAGCTAACGAGCACAGAGCTGAGCTGGCATCCTGTTTGCATTTTGCATGACTTTTGTTTGTTTAAGTTACAGCCTTTATTTCTCCAGGGCTGTGCTGTTCTGTTCTACTGTCCTTATCATCAGCTTTTGGAATAACTTAATTCACGCATTAAGTATTAAAAGACTGATACTACTCATTATGATTAGATACTTTTAAAATTATCCAAGTAGCTAGGATCTAGGCAGCGTAATAAACTATGCTAAACATTTTACAATTACTAATGTAACTGTAGTGTAGTATTGAGACTCATTTATTTCTCCATATCGAACAAAGTTTACCCATTCATTTTTTAAAATTCATGCTTATTTATACCTTCCTTGATGTATTTTGTGTAAGTAGGATTTTGTTGCTCTCAGATGCTGAAAAATTTTATACATCCTTTTTTTCCTGTCACCTTGATTCTTTTTGTGGTCTGTTCCATCTCATGCTTTGTATTTTATGTTAGATAACTTGGATGACTTACAAATTCATTCTCAAGTGTATTTGATTATATGTAGTATCTTTCTGTTTGTAATGTTTGGTTTGTTCAGTCATTTGGACTGCTTCAGTGGTAAGACAATAGATAATGACCATCTGAGTTGAGTTTGTGTGGGGGAGAAGAGGGCTAATGAAATTGTATAAAACTACTTTATTATTGATGGCCCTCATGTTGGCTATAGCTGTTCAACATGCAAAATACAGTGAGTGATTCTTTTATGCAGTGTAGTAAAGCTTAAATTTTCATAGTGAAAATGGCATATGCATGTTGCATATCAATAAAAATTTAAATTTATTTGGGTTTTAGTAATATTGAGAAAATCAAGTCATTACAAACTTGAAAAATAACTAATCTTCCTGTAAACATTTTTAGCTTAATGCATATACACTAGTTCATAGCTTTAGAAGAATGAAATTGAGGAAAAGCAAATAGATTTCTTTCTATTGTTTTAGTTACATGTATTTAATGATTGGTTTTACGATCATTTTTATAGTATCCTATATTTTTCCTTTCAATAAAATTTTATCCAATTGTAATAGGCCAAAGATCTATCATGTGTGCCTTTTTGATTGCATTTGCACACACAGCTAACAGTCTATATGAAATGAGAAAACACATAATGTATGTTTTTGTTTTCTTCTGAATTACCTCTTTATCTTCAGGTTTATATTTCATAGATGAATGTTTCATCTGTGTTGATGTTAACTTCTCTTTATTACAATGTAACTTTCAATAACTGCAAAAATAAGAACAATTCAAAGATATGATGAATTTTAGATTGTCACTACTTCTTTCCTGATCCTTCAAAATAGAATTTAAACCTGACTTTGGTAATTAGAATGTAAGCTTACCCATAGAGACATGTTACTGACTGGGTATTTAATTTAACATGATGGTTCAGTGATTTGAAGTACCATCTGCATAATTCATGTTACAAAACTTTTTTTATTTCCCATTCTTCCCTTCTTAGAAAAAACTTGATTTCCACAGTTTGAAAAATCTTCCATTCCCCTTCCCTAGTTACTCTAGAACTTTGAAAATTATTACCAATAAAATAACAAATTTCAGCCTGGTTGGAAAGCTGAGAAATGCATGTTACTTGAATGTGGAAAAGGTAGTGTACTCATTTGGCATTGTGGTGGGTTGACCTTGTCTGGTTGCCAGGTGCCCACCAAGACCCCTTCTTGCCCCCCAACCCCCTCAGTGGGACTGGGAGAAANTTGGTAATTAGAATGTAAGCTTACCCATAGAGACATGTTACTGACTGGGTATTTAATTTAACATGATGGTTCAGTGATTTGAAGTACCATCTGCATAATTCATGTTACAAAACTTTTTTTATTTCCCATTCTTCCCTTCTTAGAAAAAACTTGATTTCCACAGTTTGAAAAATCTTCCATTCCCCTTCCCTAGTTACTCTAGAACTTTGAAAATTATTACCAATAAAATAACAAATTTCAGCCTGGTTGGAAAGCTGAGAAATGCATGTTACTTGAATGTGGAAAAGGTAGTGTACTCATTTGGCATTGTGGTGGGTTGACCTTGTCTGGTTGCCAGGTGCCCACCAAGACCCCTTCTTGCCCCCCAACCCCCTCAGTGGGACTGGGAGAAAAACAAGGTGAAAAACTTGTGGGTCAAGAAAAAGGCAGTTTAACAAAGAAAGGTAAAGGCTGCACAGGGAAGCAAAAGAAAAACAAGATTTTTTTTCTCTTCTTCCCATGAGCAAGCAATGTTCAGATACTTGCTGAGAAGTAGGGCCTCAGTATGCATAGTGGTTGCTTTGGAAGACAAATGCCTTAATAATGAGTGCCCTCCCTTCTCTTAGCTTTTATTGCTGAGCACATCATACAGTATGGGATATCCCTTTGGTCAGGTTGGGTCAGCTCTCCTGGCTGTGTCCCCTCCCAAGCTCTTGCCCACCCCCAACCTACTGGCTTTTGAGGAATGGAGAGACAGCATTGATGCTGTGGGAGCACTGCTCAGCAGTAGCCAAAACTGGTTTATCAACACCTTTTTAGCTAAAAATACAGAGCACAGCACTGTGAGGACTGCTGTGGGGAAAGTTAACTCCATCCCAGACATACTCAATACATGCATTTTTAACAACTGGTTGAAAATATTCTGTGAAGTTTAGAATAAATAAATACAGTTCTGTGAATTTTCTTGACTTCAATGTATTAGTAGATTGTCATTGCTGCAAATGAGATTATAATGTTTAACACTTGATTTTTATTATAAATTTGTGAGGAAATCTGATTGCATGTCTCATACAAAGAAAAAATAAATTGATTTAACATTTTAAATACTATTTTTCTTATTTGAACAGTATTGCAGAGATCATTGAACATTATAGAAAAGAACAGATTGTTGAAGGATATTACCTCAAAGATCCTGTTCCAATGCAGGTAAAACTTCATCTCTGAGCACTTGTTATTGAAACTATTGATTTAATATTCAAATGTTTATAATATAGGAACTGAATTACTGCAGAGGTATCCATTGTAGTTAAACAGCATCATCTCCTCCTGAATTTTTGTTTTGAGTTTGTGTGTTTATTTTATTTTATTTTCATATGCATTTGTTTATCTATTGGCTTGTAGTAAACAGAAGTTATGATAAGCTTTGTCTGTGCCCTGGGGTGTAAATGCTCCATCTTGTGCCCCTAACTCCGGTCCCTGAATTAGGCTGCTTTCTATTCTTCTGTGTCTAGTATCTTTCTTCCCTCAGAGAAAATCTATATGATCAGAAAAGCTTAAGAGATGATCAAGGGGCCAAGATTACAAGGTGTGTTCAAGAACATTGTTGCCCTGTAGCATAAATTATTTCTAAGAGATCACTGATAATGAACAAACTATATTGTCTAGTTTTTCATAAAGTTATAACTAGTTCAAAAGTATATTTTTATCCTTTCTCCCTATCTATTCTTCAACTTTCCTGTTTTGATGGTTAGAAATTTGGTTTTAATTTCTAACCTAAATAGTTACCCCTTTGTTAGATCTATTATATTCATTCAAGGGCATTTCTTGTATTATTTTTTAGTCAGCTCACTAAGATGAGCATACAAAATCTGGTTTTTGTCTCTTCATAAGATTCTTGTAGTTGCCCTACTACCACTGATTCCAGTGTGAGTTTGTGTTTCTTGAATGTAATGGACCACAACAGCTGAGAAGACGATGTCATTAGTAATTCCTTTTTTCTGTGAGAGTGTTTACCAGATTGCAGGTTATCTATGTCATATCCTAGAACGTTATCTGTGTCATTACTGTACCCACATTGTATTATATTGTTTACTATTGGTAAGTATCAACAAGAGCAAATTTTATCTTGTATTATTAGACTTATACCTTATTATTCTGTTTATTTGCTGGGGGTTTTTTGGCTTATTGGCTTGTCCTCAATGCTTCCCAGTTTTCTGCTACTATTAACTCATGTTCTTTAATGTGTTTGAGACAAATGTGAGGAAAATTGAATTCAGAGACTGATCCTTGAAAAGCTTCACCCGATAACTTTCCTTGTTCTCCATCATTCTTTTTGGATTATGACGATCACCTTCATTTTCGTACTTTGTCTATCCAGTTATGGTTCCTGTATAAATAAATTTCTCTGTGTTGACTAATTTTCCATGTGAGACTGCATCAAATTATTTTAAGTTATTAAGATATATTTGTGACTTTGTTAAAAAAAGATATTGGTGGTGTAATTGCCACATACTGTCATGCTGTTTGTGAAGAAAAAAAAATCAAAAGTCTTGCATGCTGTTGCTTCAATCTAATAGACTTCCTGTTTCTAATTTTGAAATTTACTTTAAAACATTTTCCACTAGATGTGTTGTTTTGTATGTTATTTCTTTCATAGATATGTTACGGAGATTTTATTGAGTTAGTAAAAACTTGGATATTGCTTCTGTTGTCAGCCCTGTAATTCCTGTTACTGAAATGTTTTTCATCTTGCCTTTGTCATATTGTTTAAAACCATGATTCTTATGGAATAGAGGAGAGAAAAGTAAAGTATTTAGTATGGAGAAAGTGCATATCACCTCATCTTGATACTGTTCTCACTTCTTGATAGTCTTGCTTTTCATGTTTTCTTATGGCTAAAGAACTTTTGCCGATCAGCTGACTTGGTAAGGTCAAACTTGGCTTGGCTTTTGGCCATTCTAGCTGGGTAACTACATTTCCAGATCATTTTATACCTGAATTTATCCTTTTTCGATGTCCTGTTTCTACTTTCTCCTATTGCTTTTTGTTAGAATGATAGTAATTTAGGATATGAGTGCTAATAAGATTAGTGGGGAACTGTGCATTAGCTGTGTGTTAATAATTCAGTTTTTATCGTGATCTATACCATTCTTGTTGGTTCAGAGTTTATCGTTAATTACTCAGTCCCAAAATCCATGGTAGAAGGCAGTTAGAAGCTAAATAACCTTTAAAGATTTGTGTAAATTTTGCATAAATTGCTGAAAGCTATTTAGTATTAAAAAATATAAATAGAGTTAGTTTTTGAAAATTGGTCTGTATTTAAACCTTGTTTTTCTTCTCATATTATAATTGTGGCCTAATCATTACACAAGAAATAGTTATATTACATTTCTGCCAAATGTATTGTATAAAATTATATTGGTTTGTTAAGATACGTGAGAGAATAAAGAATTGGTAGCATTCAGTAAAAGTTCAGTTGCAGCTGCATAGTATGCAATTGTTTCACAGTGATTTCTGAACGTAAAAACATGTTTTCTTCCTTGTTTACCAGCATCAAGAACCAGTGTTTAATGATACAGTTGATGGAAAAGAAATCTACAATACAATTCGTCGGAAAACAAAGGATGCTTTTTATAAAAATATTGTCAAAAAAGGATATCTTCTGAAAAAAAGTGAGTTCTGTTTGATTTTATAAAATATATTTTTTTTCTAAAAGATGTGGTTATCTATGCAAATTTTGTGTAGTAGTGGTACTAGTGGAGGCAAAACTGTGAGCAAAAAAAAAGTGAGCAAAAGGTTGTTTATGAAGGGCTGTGGTGGATCTATGATGATCAAGTTGAAAATTAAGGCTAAATGTTTTTCCAAAATGTACTGCGGTTTATGTATGAATAAGTTCAGAACCTTATCAGTTTTATTCAGTGGACATTAAGCAATGAGTGATTTATTTTTGTTTTAGTCAGTGGTCAAATCCACATTTTACTGGTATATCTAATTTGTCTTCCAACAAACCTTGACATAAATCTCTGGGTATTAACATTTTTTAATTTTTTTTTTTAAATTTTGAAATGGTCAAATTTTTATATATGTGTGTTTAGGGTGTGGTTCTGATCCAGATTTGCTTATACTGTATTCCCATTTCCGATTTTTAGTCATTTTAAGATATTGTGGTGCAATTTGTTATGCTGATCAGTTGATAAGAGTTTAGGAATAATTTTCTCATATAAAGAGAACTCTGTTTCTTACTTAAAATAGCCATAATAAATTAGATTGCTTACAGCATCATACATTATTTGAAAACTGTATAGATGTACTCTTCTCACTGATATGAATGGAGCTCACACACTTGTTTAATCCTGTTAAGATTAATGAAAATGTTTAGTGAACCATCTAAAATTGTACTTTAATCTGTGAAGAGGATCTAGTTTTAGCTACATGCTGAAAAAATTGAATATGTATACTGATATTATTGCTTAAACATAATTACCTGTACGTTGTTCTTCTGTGTACATTCTTCTTCTGTTTGTATTTTGACAAAAACCTTACTGCTCTTTTTTCTCTTCATTTACAGAATTTACATTTTCTTTAAACCAATATTATACTTTCCTTACAGGTAAAGGAAAGAGGTGGAAAAACTTGTACTTTATATTGGAGGGAAATGATGCCCAGCTTATTTATTTTGAAAGTGAAAAACGAGCGACAAAACCTAAAGGATTAATAGACCTCAGTGTTTGTTCAGTCTATGGAGTACACGACAGTTTATTTGGCAGGTAGGGCACTGGCATTTAATTCTTGTACATACAGCAGGACAGCTAACTCCTAGTTTGAGATATATACAAGATACAAACAATTTGTCACTAATGAGCAAGTTGGCCTGGCACAATAAACTTGAGTTTTGACACCTGAGCCCTGGTTACTGTCCACGTGTGGGGTTTTTTTTTTGGTTGGTTGTTGTTTTGGGGTTTTCTTTTAGCTTTTGCTGATTGTGAAATGCAAGTATTGTGACTCTTGTTTCATATTGCATTTTATTCCATAGCTGGTGTAGATTGCAAGAGCATATGTAAACAAATTTAACTGATTAATGGAAACTTAAGCCGTGGCAACTTGATTGATAGGAACTGTTCATAAACAGATTCTAGTAAGAAATTTTGGAATTTAAGATTTTATCACATAATATGATAATAATTTGGCCTTCTGCACTGTCATTTTTCAATACTGTTTATGAATTGTTCTTCATGTATTAAAAAGATTGTGAAGCAAATGGATTGTTTTAATCCGATTGAACCAAGAGTTGATAAGATCAAGAATTTTGTCAGTTCCAAAAGATCTACATTCTTTTGTTGATAGGTATTAGAAAGCCAAATTAGGTATATGATGTGTCAGGGTTTTTCTATTTAGGCATCAATAAGAATCAGATTAGACCAACCAATGTTAGAGGAACAAGTTAGTTCATATAAGCAAACATTTTAAAAATTGTTTTTGCAAGAGAGCATTTTCACAGTTTCATTTACTGTACTAAATATGTCAACTGCAAGTGATTTGATTATTGGCAGACATTGAGAATCAAACCACTTCCTGATATCTTTGGTAACTAAGACAAAAGAGATCACACTTTTTTCATTGTTAATTATAAAAAAATATGCAATCCTGTGCAATATAGAAGAAAAAGATGCATTTATTCCTGCAAATGTTATTTTTTTTTGTAACAGATAAAAAAACACATTAAACAGCAGCTCTGGTTATTCCATGCATCTTAATATTTATTAAGAGTATTTAATCAACTTAAAGTCTTTTCACATAGATAATTTGAAGAGATGTTTAAAATTAGTGGCGTTTCTTAAGCTGCAAAGATCTGGTGTTCTTGTAGCATCTGATTTTTATACATTTCGCAATCATTTTGAAAGATCTGCACAACTATTGCAATGAGGAGCCATAGATATGAGGGTACCATTTAAAAAAAACCAGAAATATTCCTCATGAAAGTTGGCAATTAAACATGAAACTTTGGTGGAGACTGTAAACAAGGAGTGTTTTGGTTAATGGTGACTGTTGAGCAGCTTCAAAGAAATGCTGTACTGTGGGTTAAAATATATTTGGATAATAAGTAACACTGAAAGTGTGGGTAGAAGGACATGTAGGGTTGCACCTGCTTGGGAAAGCTGTTGATGAAGACCTGTAGTTGAGAAAAAAATTCCTCTTATTTTTACCAGCTACTTAAAATATCTTTCCCCTTTTCTCAGAAGTACAGTGAGAGTTGTAGCTTTGCATGTCTTTAACAATAATTTAAGTAGCCCCTGACCCAGCTATTATTTGCCCCCCTCTTCAATCCTCCTGTGCGCATGGCCAGAAAATGCCATGCCAGTATTTACCTAAGCAATGGATGGGGAGAAGGGAAGATGGAAATATCATATGCAAGTGAAGTAAGATCCTTCATGTAACTGTGTTTGGGAGAGCCAAATTACCTTGAAGGTAATGTGGAAGACTCAGTGTACTTGCAGTGTGCAACTTTTAATGTAACAGTACAAAATATTTTTGATATTTCTTGACAAATGAGTGTGCATACATAAAATGGAGATGTTATACTCACATTTAGAGCTTTAAAAGTTTCTATGACACATATTTGATCATGATCCAGTACTCATTTTATTGGTTGTGAGAGCTGTAGAATACATTCAGATAAAGAATTCCTTATGCTAATATAGTTTCCTGAACTCCTAAAACAACAAATCCATAAGGCATAATTAAGTGCTTGGAATGTAATGCTGAACCTGTGCATCATTTAAAATGTTTGTGGTGAATAGTACTCATAAAAGACTTGTTAATGCTATCAGATGCATTTTGCCTCAAGTGTCAGTGTACATGTATATTCAATACAAATTGTTCCAAGTTTCTTAGATATTCTGAAACAAACTACTTGAACTACAGTGCAGTTTTCTTGAAATTGCATCATCCATTCCAACCAAAATGCACTTTTGAAGCGTGTAGAGACATTTCTTGTTGTTTTTTTTTTCTGACATTTTTCTTTTGTTTGATTTTAAGGCCAAACTGTTTTCAGATAGTAGTTCAGCACTTTAGTGAAGAGCATTACATCTTTTACTTTGCAGGAGAAACTCAAGAACAAGTGCAGGTGAGAGCTTTTGTTGGTAAATATAATTTTAAAAGCAATTTTTTTTGTTTTCTAGTGTTTAATGATATTATCCTTCTCTAATAGAAAGCAAGTGTACAATGTATGGTGGCTATGTCTACATTAGCAAATATTACCATGCAATAATAGCAGATCTGTAAGGGATATAGTTAGTGATGATAATCCAGCACCTACATTACCTATGCTTTAGGAATTCTACTTTGGAGAAGTTCTAGTCTGGTCCCATGGACTGAACTTCCATTAGTTTCCATTTGATATTTCTGGAGAATACATTTTGGGGTAGTTCAGGGTTTTTTTAAAAAAAAAAAAGTTCCCTTTCCATCACTCTTCCAACTAATGAACCATAGCATGGTAAGTGGGAGTTTTGCTTCAAGAGCACATTCCTGATAAGAACTAAAATGCTAATGCAGGTATGCCCTCCAATCAAAATCTGTCAAGCCATTTACAGTTATTTGTCCTATCTTAGGCCCTAATCTTGCACAAAATAAAGGGATTTTTGTGTTTTACACTGGTATCATGTAGTTATTAGCCCTCTAACAGTTAATGTTTGCTGATTAGGAAATGTAGGAATAGAGTTTAATTCTCTAAAAGTCACTCACTAATAGGAAAGCATATGGAAGATGTGACTATGTTCTTATTCATCAAGTTGTTTTGGTATTCCAGAGCTCTGAAACTGACATTTTGTGTCAGAAGTCAAGCTATGCATTTGGTTTTATTTAAGAATATGTAGTAGGCAGAAGATCCTGTCAGGACATGCAGAAGATCCTGTCCTGTTTTCTGAACATTTGGTATAATCTACTTTTGGTTTAGATTTGCTTAACACTTAAGATGTTCACTGCATTTATACAGAAT
>VWZU01007785.1:0-23258 GCA_013397095.1 Sterrhoptilus dennistouni | reverse complement strand
TTTTTTTTAAGTGGATAGAAACTTAAAAAGTCTGTTAACAAAAGTACGTATTCTCCTGCTGAAGTATTCATTTGGTATGTACATATTCATATTTACAGGTATGTATTTATAAGCCATTTATTAGCAGATGAAGTGCACTCAGAAAGCTTTATCTTTTAGGAGTGGCACAATCCATTAGGGAGGACATCTCTAAGATATTGACTGACATTGCATGTAGTAATAAGTGCTTTTTTCCCTGTAAGTATAAAGGCTACTATACAAAAAATATTTAACCCTCTCCTTCCATTGCTAGTATTGTTTCTTATTTTATAAGGTCATACATATTAGGCAAAGAAAAGAAAATATTGAATCATATTGCCCTTTCAAAAATATAATTTTCAGGCTCATTTCCTGAAGTTTATCCTCATAATATTTTAATTAATTGTATGTATATTTAAAATATTCTTTTTCTCTTTCTCTTTCACATTACCATAGTAATAACTCATGGCATAATGTGACATTTTTATGGATGCTGAATATATTTAAACAATGTGCTAAAATATCTTCTTCTGAGTTATTTGGTATTTCCTAGCTTGCTGGCACTGTTCCACTCTTCACATTGCTGACTTTCAAAATTGCTTGAATTAAACGGTGTTCAAGGAATAACATTAGGCTGTCAAATGACAGCACATGAAGTTGGAAAGCAGCAGTAACAGATTTATGGAGAGAGTAAACTTACCTACACTGCATGACTAATTTGTTGCTCAGCTAGCAGTGATGTGAGCAGCAGATGTGATCAATGTGTCCACTCTTCAGGCTTATACATGTAATTTTCACTGTTGTGAGTATTCCAAATAAATCTCTACAGCACAGTAGAAGTGCTGTTATTTACCTGGCCAAAGAAATATAGTGATGATACCGCCCAACCTCAAAAACAGCCTGTTGTGCTAAAGTCAGGGGAGGTAACACCCTTGGATATGTTGCTTCTTGTGAAGTGTAGTTCAGTCACAAATATTTCTCAGTAAAATTTCTTGGACTGTTTCTTCTCATGACTCTTCAGACTGGCTTACCAGAAAGAAACTGGCTGGATTTCAATATATTCTTTTGAATTGTTCTTATTCAATGATGGATCATATTCTAACATAGTTCTGACTTTTACATATGTAATTTAGATCAATTTTTGGTTTCAGTAGGAACTTCAAGTCAACTCCCCTGACAACAGGGTCTTTAGTAACCAAACTGGGGGGTTTGGAATTTGCCACTTAAAATAGAAGACATTTTTGAAATTATTTGTTCAAGGGAGGATGTTGTTTTTCTACTTTGCAAGTATATTCTCTCTCTTTCTAAGTTACTGAGAACCAAATGAGTTCTTTGGTAAAGTGATGTACATAAACTCATGAAATGTGTTTTTTCTTCAGATGTACTTCTGTGCAGAAGAAGTATTATTTCCTCAAAGGTAGCTCAATTAGTTGAAGCAGCTAATAGTTTAATTTGTAATTTGCGTCTTTATAGTGATTATAGGAGTATTTTACAAATGATTCAGTAGTTTCTGAATTCAACAGCTTCTCTAAGACATTTATTAATGTATTCCATTTATTAGACAGTCTTCTTTGGGGCTGCTGGTGGTACGTTATTTTTCAGAGAGAATATAATTCAGTTTCCAAATCTAGTTCTAAGCTCATCAACTTTTTCAGATTTTGTGGGGAGATTGATTTATGTGGAAAGGTGTTCAGAATAAGAAGACAAAAGAATACATAACCTTTAGTTTCATTGCATTTTTTTATCACAACAGTGGCAAGAATAAATTAATGGTTAGACAAATTCACAGCAATATAGAAAATATGTTTCAGATGATGATGATGATAGTGGTGATAATGATTAAATCAGCAGAATAATGTGCTGAGGAAGGAAGAAGATATTGCTCCTCAAGATATTGCTGCTCAGTGCTCAGTTGGTTGTCTGCCTGCTTTGAGGCTCTAGGTTTGTGCAGGTACTGAGGTTAGCAGGGATCCTTGGTGGCTCCCTCTCCTGTCACCCTTGCTGCAGATTCCAGCATCTGGAGCTGGTCAGTTCCATTCCTTTGGGTCAGCTCACATGACTTTAGTGGGAACCTAAGCTTTTGAATGAGGTTGCAAGAGATGAATATGAGGTCGGGCTTGAGTAGCAGCACTATATTCCCAGATTTAGAGTTTTATTGGACAGGATTTAAATATGACATAGCACACAGCTGGACTCATCTCTGCAATATTTCTCTCTGAGTTGTATTTGCTGTGGACTTGTCATTTGTGATGAGTGTGGTTTGGGAAAATATCTAACTCCCCCCAGTAATGCCATTGGGATTGTGCAGTTGCTTTACAGGAGAGTAACATCTCTTTTTGTTGATTTTTACCTGACAGTTTCTATTCTGCCAAAACCCTTGCTAAGAGCCCTACCTTCAGGCTGTACTTCTTACCATCTATAATGGCCTTTGTAGTAGATTGCCTAGGTGGGTTGCAGCCATCACAAAACAGAAACAGACCTTTCTATCAGATTATCTGTTTGCCACAAGATATCTATACATTCTGGATTTTCACTTTGGCGTGGGGCTGTCTTTCCTCACAATATATTAACATTCCCAGTTGTGTTTAGTTGTTGAGCATAAAACCCAGCCAACTATCTATTCAAACATATTTATGCATAAAATATTTTGAAAATTTTAATTTTAATTTAATTTAATTTTTTATGAGTTCCTATCATACTAAATTGCTTAAATAATTAGTCTTTCTTAAGAGTGTATTTAAACACCTGTTCATGTTTAACGATATATATATAATATTCATATATTCATTCGTATATTAGGCAATTATAACTTTCAATTCTCAAAAGAAAGAACCATGATGCCTTTTCTGTTATAAATATCTAGAAAAAGAACGATCTGTCCTTGGTGATTTTCAAAGCTATATGCTTAAATTTACATTGTTGCGATAGAAAAGGAGTTTAATTATTCAGGAACCTTTTTGCACTACTGAGCTGAAACTTTAGATTAAAAACAGGAAATGACTGAAAGAAATAATATGAGGAGTAGCAGGGAGAGGAGAAGGAAGAGGAGGGGATGGGAGAGGAGGGGATGCTGTAATTGCTAGACTAGCTGTTCAAAATATCTGACCATTTCAACAAAATTAATCTCTCTCAGAGCTACTGATCCTCAGCAGGAATGGGATTTGAGAGAATTAAGGAATAAAGAGAGCAGACCTCAGGAACTAAATGCAGGTCTACATGTTAGCTGTGATTTATGTCACCTATCTTCACCAGCCTTAAAAAAAGAGATATTCACCCTGAGCTTGTGATTTCGACTTTCTTGGCAGATATTAAGAAGAAAGTAGAATCTCCAAAGAACAATTCCATTTATCCTAAACTGGACATCTAAGACAAATGGGATTCATTGCATGCTGGAGCTTCTGTTTTTACTTGCATTTACTGTCATTTACATGATCATCTTACATCATATCTACTTACATCATATATTCACTTTTAGATTTAGAACATTCAGTGATCTCAAGCCGAGGTAAAGCAATTAGTATCTGGCAAGAGTGTGAGCTACTCAGAAACTTTCTACAGTGTCAGGACTATAAGCAGGACAGTAATCCCATGAAATACTACATATTGTTCACGTGTGCTGAGATTTTTCTGAACTTTTCTGGTGTAGCAAGGTCTAGTCACTGGTTAGGTACAGAAATAATTTTGTAATTGCCAAGCCTTGTCTCTAATTATAAAATAATTAAGTGTGTGTGTATATCTATATCTATCTGTCTATCTATCTATCTACCTACCTCTTCCTATCATATATATCTGTCTATTTATCTTCCTGTTTCAAGGCTCTTGAGCCAAGTTGTGCATATGTAATTTGTCTAGTCTTAGATAATATCAAAAAGCTTGATATTCTCAGAGAGTTGTTTGCTCCTGGAATTTTTCTCATGGGAATTAAGCACTAAACACACTGCTGGCTGCAATCATAGTGAGAAACAGACTGGAAGCTGTTGAAAACTACATTCATTTCACATAAGATTGGTGTTGTCTTTTCTAGCAAAGTTGTGACATATGATTAAAGTTGTGACATACGAAAACCCAAATCTTAGCCTTCAGATGTTTCCATTCACAGTGTGAGGTATTCCCTATAATGTGTTTGCAGAATCAAAAGGTGTGGCATAACCCAGATACTGAAGGTGTTGAATTCATATTAAATTACCAGCGATGGCTGACTCCACAGAATCTAACTGTACAGAAGAATATTTCACTCGTCACTTCTACACCTAACACATAAGAAACTGGGTTGGCAAGTCATTTACAGGCAGTACAGTAAGCCTTGGAAGAAGCCAAAAGGAAAATCCTTGCCTGCTGATGCCTCCTAATCTAATTAAAAATACCTGTGAGCTCTAATAAATTGTAGAGGGAGGAAAAAATTATTAAGAAATATAAGCTTTTATAAAAGTATTTTGGGTCTAAATAACTACTTATTCTGAAAAACATATAGTTTAGAAAAAGTTCAATAATCGTGAAAATATAGCAGGATACAAAGTAATCTATACAGTAGAATATAGTGTATAGTAGGATATAAAGGTGATCTTGTAACTTAGTGACAACAGTCAAAATACACTTTCCTTAAATAAAACTGTAATATGAGTATGAAATTCATGAATAGTTATTGAATATTTACATATTATGAACTGGAATAGGAAATGGAGGGTCTAAGATAGGGCCAAAGAAAATAATTTTGTGATGTGATGAAAATTATTTGATTAAGTAGGATTAAGTCTCCAATGAACTACTGCAGAATACCAGACCTTTTTATTTGACTGCAGAATAAGTACAGTTGTAGAAAAAATGATTCATAGCAAGAAAGATTTGAAATTGTCTCTGAAAGTTACAATTTTAAATGGATAAACCATTATAATGGGCTTTATAGTGGGAGATAATGGGAAGTAAAAGATTTGTTCCTGATATGTCAATATTTTTAAGGAGTGGGAACAAACACAGCTCTCTTGTTTTCCCAGTAAATATAATGAGGGTTTTGTCACATATAAATCCTTCGGAAGAGATTTTACTGCTAGGTGAAAGCTAAATTGGCCCTTTGCCTCAGAGAGAAAGAAGTATGGGACACCTTCCTGAGATTTATTTTCAAAACTTATGGAGAGTTATGTTTTTGTTAGTAAAAGAATGAAAAAGATGTTGAAATAGGGTATTCCTTTTGGTTCATTTGTCCTTCCCCTTCCATATTCATTTTTGAAAGAACAAGACTCTGTAGCTGAAAAATACTTTCTGCTCTGTCATTTTCAGTTTTCTTATGAAGAAAATGGTGATTGACCTTAAGGCAATGCACTATAAGTGGAAGCTCCCTTTATTTACTCACTATTGACAAGATTTAACAGTCTCTTTGTTCTCTTGAACAAAAGAAGAAGTCAAATACTTGCAAAGAACAGCTATATACGGAGTGCATCCATTTTATCTACAGTCTAGGACATTGAAAACAGAAGGAACTTCACTGTGGTCACACTAATTTAGTTTTGAATGTCCAGTGAAGTGCCTGTGAAACATCCCAACTGAGAAATAAATGTGAAATCATTATACAAAATACTTGTATTTTACTGCCTTTGTAGCAGTCAGTTGCTGTCACGTTGGCTAATGTACCAGGCTTTTGTAGTCCTTATGCTAGCAAGCCAGGGAAGTGCTCTTGCTAAATTGCTTCCATGTGAAGTTTCATCTCCTATGTCCCTCACAGATGTGTGAGAAGCAACCAGAGCAACTGGAAGGGTTACAGCAGCACTGACAGGAGGGTACCAGTGACAGCAGCACGGTGGTGCCTCTGAGAGAGCTGCCTTGTCCCGGTGGTGCCCCGGGTTACCCACCTGGGCTACAGCTGGAATACGGCTGCATGCACCCTGCAGGCAGAGAGGCGAGAAGGTTGTTAGGGAAAAAAGGACCCATTTGTTTTCAAAGAAGCCAGAAGTTGTGGCTTAATAGGATCTTTTAGTTCAACAGTTGATAGATTAAGGGGATTTAAACCGTTTCTGGGAGTTCACCTTTCTCAGCCCACAGGAAGCACAGAGAGCAGAGAGTTACAGTGCCCATTTGTTTAGAGAGCAACAGGAGTAAGAGGAAGCACAAAAGAAGAGGAAAAAGCAAATGGGCTAAAATAAGCCTAGGGAAAGTAATGTCCCACTATATATTAATGTGCCATGTTTGTGCTAAGAAAGAAATTCTCAGGATGGCAGAGTTATGATTCTGAAGATAGCATGAGGTTTTGACCCCATATCAGCCCAACTTTACCTCCAATTTGAGAATAAATTATTTACAATAGAGAGAAGATATTTCAAGGACTAATTGAGACTGTGATAAAGTCTCAAATCACAACCTTGAATAAAAATCAAAACATCCCAAATGATGCATTCTGGAATTTAATCTGTGTGATTAGGATTCCTGTAACATGTATTAGTTAATAAGGGATGCCATTTACTATTACTGCCTTTGTGGCTTTTATGTATGGGTAGCAAATCAATCGTGGTTGAGAGGTCTTTCTAACTCTTACCCATCATGCTTAAAATCTGCCGTTTGTATCTTGTGACTGGTGTGTATTTCAGATTTAATTTTTGTCATAGACATCTGTTTCTATCTGTGTTACTTTACAGTAATAACTCTGTGGACAAATACTTTAAAGTTTTTAAAATATTCACTGCAGCATGCAGTTCTGGGACCAGCCATCTCTTTTCTGAATCCCCAAGCATCTCCCAGTGTATCAAGTCCTTCCCACCAAACCTTGCATGGCATGGCAGGAGAAAGATCTCAGCTGTGTCTCTCCTCCTAGAAACCAGTTGGCTTGCCAGGGATCCTACTGGGGGACTGTGAAAATTGCTCACTTTGTCCGCCTGTAGGTGTTGTCTACTCATACCATTTTTTTTTCTGGAAAAAAAAGAAAAAGAAAAAAAAAAGAAAATAAAAGAAAATAAAAAGGAAAAAAGAAAAAAAAGAAAAAAAAGAAAAAAGAAAAAAAAAAGAAAAAAGAAAAAAGAAAAAAGAAAAAAGAAAAAAATTATGTTGATGGAAGGAATGAATGGAAGTTTCTTTTTTCTGAATTGTAGTATTTTTTCCTAACTTGATTGTGATGTTACTTCATCTATTCCTGTCTCTTCCTCTCGGTCTTTTTAAATACAGGTAGGATGCTTTGTCACCTCTCCCTGGTGGATCATTCTTGTATTCCAGAAAGTTCCAGAATGCAATATCAAGGTACCTAGTTTGACAAAAATGTCCTTTCCTGGATGTGCTTCTTGCGTTAATAAAATAAATAAAATTAATAAAATACATGCAAATGGGGAATAACATATGAAGTATGCCATGTTTATATTAGTTACATGATGGCACTGCCTGTACTGCAACCACTGTAATTGCACCAGATTTTAACACCCCAAGAATGTGAACATTTATGTAATTTTCCTTTCTGTCTTTCTCTTCTGACTTTCATAAATGTCCACAGTAATGAAATAGGAGGTAGCTTGTCAGCTACAGTCCTGTGATCTGTATTGTGGCTGTCACTATTATTATGTTAGTCTTAAGAACAGCAGGAGACACCTTTCTCTAATTTGTGAAATGTCCCCAGTATGCTGAATGTAAGAAATTTAATAGCTTAATTCCTCTTTAATAAACAAATGACTTTGCATCAAATCTATATTCAAGAAACAGTTTTATATATTGAAACATTTTATTAGTGGAAGTTTTAAAAATACAGTTAATTTATTAAAAGTAAATACATTAGAAACCAAGGCAATTGGTATTGGAAGCATTCAGCTTAGTGCAACTCTCTAGATGTAGACTTTTCTAAGGAATTTACCCTATTAAAATTTAATTTACTTATTAATGTTTTAATTTTAAAAAATAATGGTATGTAGATAAGCATGTAGAAATCTCTTCCCAGATTTATCCAGCCTTTTTCATGGAATAATATTAGAGATGTGTGACTGAAATTGATTGACAGCTATAACTGAACACATAAATGGGAATAAAAACACTGCATATAGAAGAAATATAACCCCTTTGTCATTCTTAACACCTGGCATTACATTAACTCAGGAATACTGGGGTTTCACAATGAGTTGCTTCTCTGCCTTCTTTCTCAGTATTAATAGTAATATAATAAGTCTAGAAGAAAATTTTCATATCTTGCCAATAGAAATGTGAATTTACAAATGTCAGATTTAGAAACGGATTTCAGTATGTCAATACAAATACATTTAGCTAACCATAGATCTGATAAAAAATAAACAGCTGATAAAAAAAAACAAGGCAGGAGTGATGTGATTGACACTAACAAAAATTCAGAGTGACTTAATACTTGCTCACCACTGGGTACATCATGATGTTTTTATTCTTTATGGTGGAGTATTTGATAAACTGATACCACAAAAGAAAAACATATAAATTAATCAAATTTGTTTTAAAGATATCTTTTCATTGGTTTCTATATACAGAAATTTTTCTGAATACTCTGAACATTTTTTGTAATACAGTGATACATTAACTTGCATAATTGGCGTATGTCTTACACAGAAATATTTTTTCCCAGCTAAATTCAAACATCAACAATGAACTCAACAATACCAAGTGCTCCTGTTGCACTTTCTTCTTGTAATATATTTTTGAGACACTTACTAGAATTCTTAAAGAGTCCACAGCTAGAGGTCAATGAGGTCGATTCTGTAATGATCTAATAGCAGATATTAAAGCTTTCAATCCATTATGACCTTTCTAGCTAATATTTTAATCTTTCAGTTGCAAGGATTTGTACAAATATTGGGAAGTGTGTATAAGAATATATAAATGGGAGTTCATGGTTAGAAACAAAGTGCTAAATGCTCAGCCTTAACTCTGTGAAGACATGCTTCTTTTCATTCTACTAATCTTGAAAAAGTTGTGAATCTACTCCTGTCTGGGTACACATCAGGCAAAATATTCAATATGTGCATTGCCCTTTCATTTATAAGTGGCTGAGGATGGCACCTTCTTTACAAACTGACCAATAATCTATTTTCCTTAATCTCTATTTCCATTTGAGTACTCAGAGTCTGTTACTGCAAATCTTCTGAATAATGGGCAGTCTGAAGTCAATATAGCTACTCACTTGCTGATGTTTTGCCAGACTAGAGTTTAAACAAATACATTCTAAAAAAACCCTGGTTTTAGGTGTTTGGCTCAGATCAGTGCCTGACACCATGTGCTTGTCCTATCAAAAATACACACACTTCAGAGGACAGAATTAAGATGTCCAGGGAGAATCTGAAATCAAAATTGCTGCTGAAAATTGGCTTGTGTGAGTGTCAGGATTTAAGATGACACTAGCGGTTTACTTAATTTAATCATAAATACATTCACAGAAATGCTGACAGGGCTCTGCAGCTCAGAGTCACACTGTCACTCCTTCAAGGCAGCCTGCCTTGAATGTTTCAGCTGTACTTGATAGGGCTAATGCAACTCACAGGACTCTGGGGCTCAAGTCAGCATTAGCAGTATCAATAGGAGACAGCTGTGAGAGCAGCTAGCAGCAAACTTCTCTTTGAAAAGACAAGTAACAAGGGACCTCAATTACACTTATCATGAATTTGATCATCTCTGTCTTGTGTAAGATTTCCCTACATTGCTGGAGTATTTCTGAAGTGAAAAGGAAAAAAATACGAACTTGACTCTAATGATTTTTCATCCTTTTAATACTAAGAACAAGGGTTTGTGCTTGCAGCTATGAAACAGCTTTGCTCAGAATAATTTTTGATGACTTCCCTGTGTAGCACTAGGTGGTACATGCTGGAAATTAACATGCTAGATATTAAATTCTTATCCTTCTTGATTTTAAATTCTGATCCTCTTTGACCTTAAGTGTTCTGAATAATCGTATTCTTTTGGACTCTTTGAAAATTGGTAAGGATGCTTCGGCAACTTTTATGACTTGTTTTTTCCTCAGCAATGCCAGTTTGTCCTGATCGTACTAACAAAATGCCTTTTTTCCCACTCATTTTTATTCTTAGAAATTACAGAACACCTTATGTTCTGTATTAATGCCTTTAAGAGATTTACTTAACTTTTTCTAGTTTCAGTATTGTGTTATATATTATGTGTACTGTCACTAACATTCTTTTCTCCTATCTATTCTCTAGACTTGAATCAGGATAATGAAGGCTGAATTATTCTGACAGGGATTATTTGACAATAAATGCCCATTAACCATATTTTTATTTACTTGTGCAGTATAAATATTTCCTCTTGTTTCAACCACAGAGGCTGTGTCATTGTTCCCAGTGCCTTGCTTGAGATTCAGACCTCTTTATTTTTTGAAGTGTTGGTTTTCTAATAGACTGCAGTTTTTCAGAATGTGATAAATATAATTTCCATATTGTAGCATCTTATTCTTATAAAACAGATAGGTACTATTTTACTGTTATACAACCAACACTTACCTATGATAATCCTACTAATTTACAATCTGGTGGTACTTCCCCTCTAGTGTGAGATTGTGACTTATTAACTTAGGTGGTGGCTGTCTTTGCAATACGCCCAATATACAAGATTCACAGGAATGGGAATGTCTCTCAGGAACATTTTAGTGTTAATTAAATTGTTCCCACTCAGTGCACATTTCTCTGCCTCCTTCACATGATGAGAAAACCTAGTCAAGGCATGAAAAGAAAGGGATCAGAGAGAAGGGTCCTGGTCTTCGGGATGTCCCAGAAGTAAAAGGATGTTTGGAGTTTTAACCTGAAATCAATCCACCTTTGCAATACCTGATGAGAAAATTAGTGCTGGTATTCTAACTAAAAAAGACTTTAATTCGGTCTGTTGGGTTGAGCTTGACTGGCCACCAGGTACCCACCAAGTCACTTCATCTCTCCCTCTTCAACAGTTCAGGCAGAGATAATGCAATGAAAAATTCATGGTTTAAGGTAACCTGAATATCTTTGTTGCTCTATTTATAAGCTATTCCATTGTACTTCTACTGCTTTTGGAGTTACACTGTAAACTAGACAAAAACATTCTGGATTGAAAATGATCTTGCAATGAAAAACTTGTACTTCTTCTACTGCATATTGACTTGAAAATATTTTTTCATGATGATATAACAGTAATTTCAAACCAATTTTCCTGAAGTGGATGAAGTCTAGACACAGTGGCAACGTTTCCTCTTCAAAACAAACATGCTAAGCACATTTATTCTAATTTGTTGTAAAGTTTACATTGATTTTTCTGTTAGAGTGTTTTGATAACACCACTTAACAGAAAAATGCTTTGTAGTCCTGGACATCCTTGCTTTCAGTGGCCTTAGTATTGTTATGCTGTGTGAAGAAGTCTGCTGATTACACCTTTTTGATAAGTGCAACCTCTCAATTTGAGTTGTAGTTTTACAACTTTTGGATCAAGTTACTCCTGTTATGGAATCTTATGACAAAGTTCATACTGCCAGACTAGTTATTACTTTCAAAATATGGATGATGTTATTTAGTTTAGCATGTAGGTACTTTGTTTTTCTTCTGTACGTTCAGGGAAGAGTGAGAGGCAGGTTTCCTGAATTTCTCCTGGTAAAGAAGAAGACAGTAGGAATAATGTCATGACCATGATTTGGTACTGGTAACAAAACTAGGGGTTGGCAGGTTTTTTAGAAAAGTATTGAAAACCAGGACTTTGAAGTTACAGGGGATGCTCTAGTTCCATAGATATCTGCTGGAAAATAACTAAGTAGATGATTAATATTTTGAAATGTATGAGGCATGATCTAATCAGGAGAAAATTTCTTGAAGAGAATCTGTAGTAATTAGAGGAAAAACAAACCTCAGAAAATCAAAAAATGGAAATTATGAACTGTTGATATCTTTTGAGTGTTGTACAGTTAATATCTTTCTGTTTTCACCAGGAAAACAAGTTGTGAAACCTGCAGAATAAGGATTAAAGATTTATAAGGATTAAAGATTTAAGAATAATGACCTGATGAGTAGAGTCTTGTGAAAAATATGTCAAGAATAGAGTTGTTGGGAGAATTATATGCTGCAGAAAATTAAGTCAAATACCCAACACAAATTCTACTTTTAAAGGTACATTGGAAACATAAAGAGACATTTGTGAATGCCTCAGAACATCTTTCTGAAACTGAATCTTAAAAATAACACCAACAATGGAAACACGTAGGTTCATAGATGAGTTTAAGGAATGGTACATATATAAGGGTATAAAAGCATGAATGTAAACCATAATTAGACTTATAGGGAAGTAAATATTAATATAAATAATATTTATGAAGAAGTAAAATATTCGAAGAAATTGCTGTAAGAAGAGGTGAAAAGAGGTGAGAGGAAATTTAGGTGACTAAAAGCAAAGAAGAGCAAATTCTTGTTGATTCAAACACACAAGAATAATAGATATCTTGCTTTAAATTGTTTTACAAAAAAGGAAAATATTAAAGTATATTGAAATAATGATAAAGAAAGAGATGTTGCTATTTAGAGTAGGGGATTTTAGGTTTATGATCTTGCAGAGAGGTCAAAGGTGGTGCACTGGTGGCCTATGGTGAAATTCCTGTTATGTTACTGGAATAAGAAGGAGGCATTTCTTCAGAATCTACAAGCCCAGAAGCAATAACTGAAAAGCCTGATATGAACTACTGAAGAAGGTATCTAGAAAACCTTAACTATCTTTTAAACCCTTTTTTAAAACAAAACGAAAAACAACAAACAAAAAACCCCCAACCAACCAACCAACCAAAAAAACCAACCCAAAACCCTCCTCCCAAAACCCCCCAAAATTCCCACAGATATGTAGTCATAAATGGGGTCTCTCTTTGCCAAGACAGGAGGCTTCACAAATAAATACAAAGACTAGCTTTCATTAGTTTTGAAAATGATAAGGGAAAACAAAGTTTGGTCTGGAGATGCAATATCAAGAAAAAATATTTTTAGGGAATTAATAAGTTTTATTTGAATTGTGGTTAGGAGAATTTCAAGTATGGGTATAATTCCTTTGGAAAACCTGATGAATGAATTACAATTATGGTTTTATCGAATTTTTGTAGATGATAAATGGGAACACATTTTGAAGGTTAATATTAAAAATGAAAATTCTTGACACAGAAGCATAGTTAACTAAATTCTGTAGATACTTTTCTAAAGGATAAAAATCAAATGCCAAAAATGTTATATCGGCATCTTTCTTGTTTTTTCTAAATAAAAATAAACTGATTTGTCTCTCTAAACACTTTAATACTAATATGACTGGTGAGTGGTAGTGATAGGGATCATAAATCCTAGTATATTCTACACAACTTTCACCTTTTCCTGTAGCAGATCGTAATCTCAAGGTAGGCCTCATATGTAGAAAAATAATATTTTTTAAAAAAATTGGGTATCCAAGGAGAATATTTACAGAATCTCTGTTTTCCATGGCTTAAATTATGCCTTTTATCCCCTATCAACTGAAATTTAAATTCATTGTCTAATTTAAACTATCTGTTAGATTGTGCTGGTCCTTCTTGCATCAAATTAGGTTTTATGCATTTACTTTGGTATTTTTTCCCAGTAATTTACAAAGTAAAAGTAGAGTTTCAAAGTTAAATAACTCCAACTTAAAATTATTTTTGTAAACCATTATTGATTTTGTTTTTCTGCCTTCTCTCTGTTTAATGTCTCATTTCGCTATTCATTTTACTTGTAAGTTTAGTGTAACCAATGAGTTCTGTAGCCATACTCCATAGTCAAAATTTGGAAATTATTCCAGGTAATTACTTCTGCAAAACAGAATCTTTGCTAGATTTTTTCAACACTGCAGAAAACAAATTAGAAAGAGCAGCGTCTCTGTTTCAGTTACCATGGTTTTAGCTTTTAAAAGGTGGTTTGGTATTAAACAGTATTCATCATAAACAAGAAAATATACTTAAACAGAACATCTTGCATATATTCATTGATATTTATTGGGCTATTCTGTTTTGTTGCCTAGCTGACAGCTTTTTTCTTGTCTCTTTAATTCCACACTGTGTATTCATCTGAGTCACAGATTTCTGCTGCATCTCTCCCATTCACCATGTCCCAGTCAAGACATTTTGGTTCAGCTACTGAAGCAAAGTCAGATTTTCTCTTTTTATAATATATACTGTCACTGGTAGTTAACTCTGTTCTTTCTCACTCATGTCTGAACTGCACTCAGAGCTTTCACAGTTTTTAAAGCATTAGGAAACACTCTCCAAATATCTGCTGGACTTCTGGTGCTTTCCTGGGAGCCCTCTCTATCAAATCCCTGACAGAGATAAGTTATAAATGTCATACTCTTCAGGCAGCTGACCTTTATGTACTTCTCTGCACCAAAAATGTGCATGTTCTTTTGTGTAGAAATACTTTCAAACATACCACATCACAGTTAAAGTACAAGTCCTGCCACCTTTAGGAAACAGTCATACGAATACTTCGGTATTAACACCACATCCAACAATTTTGCTCTATTGTCCAAGTAGATCCTATGACTTTTCTGGCCACAGCAGTAAAATACGTTTCCTTACAAATTTTTTAGAAAAGTTTTCAAGGAAATCTTAGTGCTAAAGAAAACTCCCCAAAGCAAGATCAGAGGATAAATGTGGAAAGATTAATCGGACTTTATTCCACAGAACAGAGGAAAAAATAAAAGGTCTTCTACTGAGTAATGTAATAAATTGCCTAGAAGAGAGTGTGCTATAAGGCCAGCAGAGGTGACCTTCAGAAATGTATCTGTGTCCCCACTATTGATGGTGTTCACAAATTGATGAATGTGCTCTTGCAGTTGGAGCAGGCTGGCTCCTGGAGGTAGGCACAAGCCCCCAGCAATCTAGTTACTGCAGAGGTAAAACCATTTGTGTTGTTAAATGACTGCACTATGGTTAGAACGAGATATAATTGCAAGCCATAAATTAAGATAGAAATAAAGTTAAAAATCACTGTAAATACTAGCCTTTTAATAAAATTTGTATTGTCATAATAATTTTTATGACTTAGACATGAAATTTATGAGAAAATATTGAAAATATCTATATTAAACTTGCAGTTAAACAATAATGTGGTCTCATTGCAAATGTCACTTCTTTATCTCTGGGCATGTTTTACTTGTACTTCAGTTTTTAAAAGTACTCCATTGTTCTGTTGGCCTGTTGGATCATTTCATTTAAAGCTTTTTTTCTTAACTATCTGTCTTTTGAGGATAAATCCTGGTAACTGCAACAAGTAATAATTTCTTACTGTACTCTTTTAATACCTGGCATATAAGCTAATGTTGACAATTTTACTGCTTTCTATCATGCAAATAATAGGAATGCCACGGAGATGATGGAGGGGTTAGAAGTAAATAAAATGATAAATTTTATTACTCTTAGACCCAGATATTACCATTGTCCATGATTCATTTTTGGGGCTTGCAGTAAATTTAAAATCAAAATGCAAGTAGTCTGTGTTTACACTGTAATTATGGGAAGAGGTAACGAAAGGCATTTGGAGACCCATGAACACAAAACACATGCAGAATAATGTCAGTTAAATAAGTCAGTTATGATACTTTCATCATTTGTGTAGACTTTCTGTGTAAGCTTCACTTTATTAAATTTATCTAAGGGTTATATTAGCAATTTGCTCACAAAGTAGATAGCACTCCATATAAATACCTCCGTACAGACAGCCTTTCCAGATCCTCTGGCAGAAACTCTTTGGTGGTGTTAATAGCCTGGGAACTGAAAAGAAAACAATATATCCAAGAAAATCTCTCTCAAATTAATAGGCCTTTAGCTACTTTGAACTTTGTCTCATGTACTTTGTGGCAGATTATCATTTTTGTAATGTAGATAGGTACTTTATGTAGGCAGAACACATGCATGGTTTAGATTACTGGAAGATTAAATTTGGAAGCCAGTGATATGTGTGTTCCATATGCAGCACTAGGTATTCTATTTTTTTTTCCCATACACTATTTGATCTGTTATCTTCTAGTATATTTTCCATAAAAAGCCAAAAAACCCAGAATATTGCTTAATTTTAAATAGTTCAGGAAAAGAAATGTGAAAAATGTGTATGCTGTTGAAAACTACACTGCAGTTTTACAAACATCAAAAATATCTGTAATTAGTATACTATTTATGTCTGGAAATAGAACACAAACTTTTCCAGACGACACTAGAATGATAATATAAAAGCAAATATTTACTTGAAAGACTTCAGGTACAGAATATGTGATAGAAATAAAGAATCCTACATTGATAGTAGATTTTTATACTGATGTAGCTTTTCCATATCTTACCTCAAAAAATATTTAATATTCTGTCAAGACAAGACAACTACCAAAAAATCCCCATTTTGATATTAAGACTGTGACCTTTATTGTGGCCAGACTTTGAAAGAAAGGTGTTATTTTGCACCTTAAAGTGAATAATCAAAGTCAAGTGAAAAGAAAACTTTAAACTTGCTGTTTATTTTAAAATGGTAAATGTATTGGATATGTACTACATGCGTCTTGCATGTGTTGCACACACAAAATACCTCCAAGCAGTAAATTGTGTGAAGATGCATCTAATTTTGATGTATGCAGATGGGCTCTAGTGGAGGCTGCAACAGAAGAAAACGGAACTTCCAAAATGGAGACAAATGGCAAGCAGCCGTTTCTTCTCTTTAAGTGTTTTTTGTTGCAATCTGAAAACAGATCTCATTTGTTGTTTGTAGATAATTTTTAATTGTTCCAGATTTTCTGACTGTTTCTTTTCCTAAATTCAATATTGAAAGCAACAAGGAAAAAAAAAAAAAAAGATTTGTCAGCTGTAGCCTGGGTGAAATTCTCTGGCTGTCTCTGGTTGGATAATTTCACTGACACCTGGAGAGTAATGCTAGGGGACACTTGATGATATATGTCTTACAGGTGATTTTGTTGCTGTCACAGCTGTGCTAAAATTTGCTTTTATTAGTATGACATTGAACCTCTTGCAGGCTTTCAAAGAATACGGATGGCATGTAGAATCAGAAGGAATTTTTTTTTTCAGGGGCTGAGCATCCTGAGATGCTAGTGATGTCATAAATACACATTAAAAAAAAAGTCTCACTTTATAAAGATACCTTGACCTATCAAAAGTACTGGAAAAAATCAGACAGGAGAACTAAAACACACTACTGTCAGAAAACAGCGTTCTGACTAGGTGGAGCCAATGCAAGGAGCACTCTGAACTGAGTACTAAGGAACCATAGTTAAATTTGGATGCTCTTAGAATATCTCTGTAAAATTCAACCTCTGCAGTAAGACCTAATCTGAAAACAATGTTGAAAGGGATTTTGACTAGACTGAGTGAAAATTAATTGATTTCTAAAAATTAATTTTGGAAATTCAACAAAAAATTCCATTCTGGCATTTTAGTTTCCATTTATGTTGTATTATCATAATTTCTTCAATAAAGAACCTATTACATCTGGAAGTGGAAAAAATCAGGAAACTGAAAATTAAATAAATGGTTTTCCTCTTTTATGTGATGCACCAAAATAACTGACAAACCAATTTGTACCCTCAAAAACAGTAGTGCAAATGCTTCAGTATACCCAGTAAGGACAAGCAACATGTAATTCTTTGTGCCTGATGAAGAAAGTTCCTTTGTGAAAATGATGGCAGAGCCTCAGGATTTTGGCAGTGAGAGTAGTAAGTGAAACCAATTTCCCTTCTAACAATAAAAATAACTGAATAAGCTTGGTTTCAAAATAAAAAATGTCAGAAAATACATACAATATTAAGTTTATTTTTTTCCTCTGTATAGTGGCAGTTTGTAGAGCAATGTAATAGACTGTAAATTATTTATTTCTATCAGTGCTCATTCTGACAAATGTGGTTTTAGCCTTAGTCACCTTTTCTAAAAGCCTAGCGCATGAGGATTAGGAGAAAGCAGATGTTAAGAATCCAAAACCATATGAGGATCATCAAGGAAATGAAAATTCTTTCTTTCTGAGTTCCAGATCATTACCTCTAGAGAGGGAGGAGTGTGGTGAGGGGGGAAAGGGTTGATGTAACTGATAAAAGAATGGTTTCACTTACTAAAACCAGTATAAAGAACCAGCAAATAAACATGGAAGTTTTAGCCCCTGATGGTAAATACTGGCAAAATTCTAAACAGCAATTGAAAACTTGTCAAACAGAAATTAACTATTAGAAATAGCAAGAATAAAGTCAGGGCAATAAATGAGCAATATTTTAACATAAGCCCTAACACACCACATAATTTCTTATCACACTTGGGTAAATAGATTAAAAAAATTAGAATTTATCCATCAGAGCAATATCTAGGTCAGGTCTTATGGATACATTAATCTTGGAGTTTTACAAAATTGACTGAATTTCAAATACCATAAATTAAAAATTTCTGTGGAGGGATGAACCTTTTCCTCATCTTTGTACTAATTACCTAGGAGGTCAAGTTGTCTTGTTTCCTGTACAGAAAAATAATTATCAACCACTGAAACTTTTAAAATTCCAGATAACTGGTTTCTGCTGAGCATTAAAATACAAGACTTTTGTTTCACTTACGTTTCTGAAGAGTGCTATATGGACCTCTTTTTGCAGTTGTTTCTAAATAATCCACCACAGAAGAGCACCTGTAGCCCTGATTTACAGTTTTAGTAAGAGAGATCTATGTTTCAAGTTAAAAAGGTTCTGATTTTCTTCTTCGTAAATACTACCCAAATACCTGCCTTTCCAGAGCAGTCTAGGAAAGTATTTCTTAACTGCTTCAGTTAAGAACTGTTAAGAAAACACTTGGCTGCACTTCAATAACAGGAGCAAATGAGAAAAGGAGAAGAGGTACAGTGTATGGACTATGTTTTGCAAATTACTTTCCAAAATATCACTAAAGGTCCTTTGCATAACATATTCCATCAGAATTGCCTCATCATGCATCACCAGGAAGCTTGTACTGAATTGATTCATGCACTTTTAAGTATTGGAGAACCTTTCACGGAATTTATTTCCTGTTCTTTCGCCACAGTAAATGTTCCTGGTGCTTTAGAAAAATATTAAAATAATTTATACAAGACTATTCAAAAAATATACATAATCTTCACAGAAACCAAATGAAAAAAAATAAATTCCTAGAAGAGAAATTTCTCCTTTGCAGTAATGAAAAGAGGTCAGAAACTGAACAGATATGAGCAGATACGGCTATGTAACTTTTTTTCTTCCTTGCAGTTTTTCAAATGGTCCTGCGGCAAAAGAGAAATAATTTTGAAAGAACCCAGGTTTTGGGCATATTTTGATTGGAAAGGAATAATGTAGCTCTATTATATTTAATCTTTGTCCATCCCTTTGTCTTTTTATTTTACTTACACTCACATAAAAAAAAATGTGAACAGGCTTAACAGATTTAGTATATCAGTCCATCACTGAAAAAATGAAATTGTAATTTTGCATAAAATGTCGAAGAAATTGTTCAAATATTTTTAAATTGTCATCACTCTAGCCTTTTCTCTGTGTCTGGACCCAAATGATGTATCTGATTAAGCTGGATCGAGAAGCGGTCTGGTGAAAGAGCCCTGGCTCAGGTATTGCTATTTCTTACTTGTGATTTCAAGCTCTCTGGTGCTGCTGTCTGTAGTCCCTTTCTGTGTTGGAGGCTAGGAAACTGACAGGATGGAAACCCACCCTTCCCTTCCTTCCCTTCCTTCCCTTCCTTCCCTTCCTTCCTTCCTTGATCTCAGTTACCTCTAAAGCTGTCTGACTGTCAAGGTCCCAAAAAGGGTCTTATGGAAGGAGAAAACAAGCAGAAAAGTTAAGTGTATCCCATGGTAGGAATGCTGCTGGACATGGACCTTCACCCTAAGATTTCAGACTGGAGAAGCCACCACAATCTCCTTCTGTGTTTACTGAATTTGTCACATGGGCCCTTGACTATGTCTAGAGATGGAGGTTTCCAAGTTTCCACTGATCTTAGGTCATGAGCTATCTACTGCTTCTGTTTGCAGGTGTTAAATATTCATGTCTTTGGTCTCAGATAGAGACAACTTGAGTTACTGAAGGCTGAAAGCAGATGGTATTGCAAGTTTGGCAGCTAAAAAGGGAGGCACATAAAGTGAGTGAATGAATTTCAAACAAGAGTCATGACTCATCACTTGCTATTCTTGTCAATGATGAATAAAACAGTGTCCTTGAGCTTAAGAGTTGATTTTAAATTATTTTAAAACACAAATTATTTTAAAACAAACTGCTTTGGCAGCATTTATTTCCCCTTTTCTTGAAAGAATGGTTGTGCAGTATTGAAAACATTAGCAAGTGTGACTGGTCTCCTTTTCCTTTTTTCTATTAAGATCTAAATATGTGTATTGAAAGAAAAAAAAAAAAAAAGAATATTGTGCCAAAACTATTTTCTTGACAAAAACCTGAAAATTAACGTTGTCTTGCTTAAAGTTGTCTCAAGTCTGAGAAGGTAAACACTTTTTGCGAAAGTACTCACATCATACTCCACAGAAGTTAATTTCAGTTGTTTATGTTCATGATCCCATTGCAATAATAGAATTACACTGAAAATGTGGAAGACCACATAACTGATATTGTTTGTGTGATAAGGTCTGAGCTTCTAATTATTCAAACAAAAAATTAAAAATACTTTTTCTGATTCACCGCTGAGGCACACAACTGTAAAACCACTTTTCTATTCTCATATATTTGGTCTCAAAATAATATTAGTTATTCTATTTGTGTTGCTGATTTTTTTCAGGATTACTGACAAGGCTCTTAATAGCTCAAATTTACTTAAAAAGGACACTTTTCCCTTTATCTGTTTTTCAGGAAGACTGATAAAGTAAACATTAACTGATGTTTCAGATTTCTTATGGAGTTACAACAGATAAAACTGTTATATAGATAGAGTACACTGAAAAAACAAATTTCATCTCGAAACATTAGGGAGTCCCAGTATGAGCTGACTCACCAAAGAAAACAATAGTATTTCATTTCTTTGGACTGTTTCTCTAAAAATATTGGCAAGTTTTGGTTTTCCTGTGTGAAATTTTGAATAGTTGGAACATTTGACCATGAAAAACATAGAGCAGAAATTACTGATCAGTTATATTTATGTGGTTATTGACAGAACTGACTGAGATAGCTAACTAGGGGAAAAATCACTGTGCTGAAAATTTCTTGATTTTGTTAGAATAATCACTTATACCGTGGAATGATCATCCATAGTTCTCACCATGTAAAGAAATGTGAAGGGACCATCAAAAGTCTTTACAAAGTAGTTAGTGGTTTTAGGCTTTACGGCTTTTTATTTTTCTTTTTCTGCAACTTATGTCACTTTATATTTACATGATACTGTCTTTTGTGGTAACAGTATAAATATAGTGGCACTTGAACATTTTTTATTAATTGAAACTGCAGGTGATGGGGGTTTAAAAACAAGAACAAACACCAAAACAATTTTGTGGCATTATAACTTTCACCCATCTTACATACAAGGGAAGTTTTATCACTAAATATACCCTAATACAGTGCTATTTCCACTTGAAGATCATGCTTTACAAGTCTCAATTTGCTCAGTGGAATAGATATCTTGGAAAACAAAGTCTTAAAATATTCAGTATGTTTCAGATCTGTCTAGGGAAAAAAATTAATGTCTGTCAGCCACAATTCTTGCATTGACCATAAATTTTTCATCACTTTACAGTGGAACACCAGAACTACCTCAAGAGCTATCAAATGCAATTGGGGAAGAACAGCTTGTGGTCTGCATGCATATTGTGCATATACAAGGAAGCAGTGCACAGCACCACTTTGATGGGTTTTGGTCTCTCTGTGGCCTCTCCTTTGAGATTACATGATGATATGATGTGAATTCAAAGATTATCTGAGGTACACTTTAGGAATATGACACTGTCAATAATTTTGTGTGTTACTTATTTGCTTTCAGGAAGTTGCCAAAGAGCATCTCACACTGCTATCTTTGTAACAGCATGATAAATATATATATATATATATAGACTGTAAGTACCTCCATTATAACAGATATAATTAATATAAAATAGAAATACTCAAAGAAGGTCTGTGGCGTTTCTTTAGGTTTGAAATTGCATGCTCCATTTGTACTTCTGCAGAAACAAATTAATTTAAAATAAGAGTGTCTGTGTGGGCCCTTTCATTTTCAGAACTGAAGGACTCCACCTGAAACACTCAATGACAGACTGCTTCTCTAATAATTTGTTAATTGCCTGTTTTCCTGACTTTGCAGTTGTGTACAGTGATATTTGGATGCATCTTCTATATAAAGAGAGAAATCAAGCCACACATGATGAAGAAAAGCATTACAACATTCTGATACTCCCAAACAAAAAGCTATGGTGCCTTTATCTTATTCTTGTAAATACAATGACAAAACTGCATAAGCTGTTCTCTAATGACTATGTTTTTTATTTATATTCTTAACTTCCATTCACAGTTCAACAAATAATCTTTATTTAAAACTTTATTTAATCTTCTTCTGTTATGATGTTGAGTGATACTTTGGACACAATCTTAAACGTAAATGTATCTATACTTTGCCTTTAGTTTTATTTATCATCAGCATCTATTAGTATCAATACTCCTTTACTCCTAGAACTCAGTATTTTATGTCTTCCTGCTTCCATCTTGTACTAAAATATTGTTAGGATATAGGTAAATCTTTAAAAAACATATTAATATTGTCAGAGTGGATCTAGCTAGAACATGGTAGTGTTTATTTGGCTTACTAGTTGCGGAATAAAAAATATATTCAAAGGAGTAAAGTGTTTATCAGTAAATATGTCTGAGGAAGACTGACTTACAGAACTGTTATATCTGGTTCTGGAGCTGCATTATTTAATCAGAGAATTACAGAATGTGTAGATTGAAAGAGACCTTCAAGATCATCGAGTCCAACCCAGCCCTCACACCTCAGCTAGGTCATGGTATCAAGTGCCACATCCAGTCTCTTTTTAAACACATCCAGGGATGGTGACTCCACCACCTCCCTGGGCAGACTATTCCAGTATTAAATCACTCTTTCTGTGAAAAACTTCTTCCTAATATCCAGCCTATATTTCCCTTGATGCAGCTTAAGATTGTCAGTTCTGTCAGTTGCTGCCTGGAGAAAGAGACCAACCCCCAGGTGTCTATAACCACCCTTCAGGAAGTTATAGAGATTGATAAGGTCACCTCTGAGTCTCCTTTTCTCCAGGCTAAACAACCCCAGCTCCCTCAGTCATTCCTCAAAGGGTTTGTGTTCCAATCCCTTCACC
>VWZU01007738.1:0-15300 GCA_013397095.1 Sterrhoptilus dennistouni | reverse complement strand
TGGCGGGAAGGCACGGGCAGCCGGCATCTCGCGGGGGTCGGGGCCAGGGCAGCCCGCTCCGGTGTCTGTGGGGGGTATAGGCTCTCCCAACGGCGCGTAAGCCCACTCTGGCGTCAGGGGGGGGCTGCGGGCAGCTTCCAGTGACCAAGCAGCCCNCACTGCCCCCCCAGGGGGACCACGGAGGTGGCTCCTTACTGTTACATTACAATTTAAAATTATTAACATTTAAAATATTAATACACTCATAACAATCAAGGGTTTCAACTCTTCAAATCTCTAACATATATTTAGGAGCTTTCCAATTTTCACTCCTTTCAATACCATCAGTCATCTGGAGTTCTGCTTCCAATCCATCAAGTTCACTTCAAAGCCTCAAGGGGAATTAGTAATTGGGATGTCATTCATCACCTTGCTGAGATGAATTTCTGCTCTAGAAGAGCTTGTCCACAAGCAATACACACAAAATACAATTAAACAGTGTCACTGCTAGACAGATTAAAATTGCAATTCAGTAGTGGAACTCGCTGTTGCTGAGTAATTTAATAATTTAAATATGTTCTGGCAGAGCTTCTGTGGAAGGTATTAGCAGTGATCCAAACACCAGGACCTAGCAAACTGTATGGGTAAAGCTGTAGCTCCATTAGAGCCAACAGCAAAACTCCCAGGCACTTATACAGAACCAGAATTTTGATTTCTCATGCCAGCTGCAATGTGTTGCTATGGCTTTGGGCAAATTACACTAATTCAGCCTCCCTAGTTAAAAAATGTGGACCACTAAGCACTGTTTTTAGAGAGACAGACGGTGGAGGATACACAGAAGTGGCCCATAGTGGCCCAAAGGGCAAGCATTATCAACCAATGCAATTTAGTGAATGGGCTACTTCAGTAACTCACCACCAGAAAAATACTCCCCTGATACAAATACCAGGCTTGCAGTTTCAGCCTGGAAAATTTACTTCTTGTCCTGTGGAAGCCTGGTAAAAGTGTCTTCTTTATGAATTCCATGCACAGAAGACTGGCCAAAACTCTGATGCAGATTACTATCTTCACTAGTGTGATATTTGGAGAATTGTGTTTGGGTGTTCTGTGTCAAACACCAGTTATGTTCTTTCACAGCCAATGTGTGTGTAAGTGAACAGTTGCCTTCACGAGCCAGAGATTAATAAACACACTGCTACACAAATGCACATATTAACTCTGGATAATACACATTTGTTTAAAATTAATTTTCAGGTGTTCTTGCAAAGAAGTTTTATGTATGAAAAGCAGCTATAAAATGAGATTTGGCTCCTTGGTATGTGGCATGGTACATTTTTTTAAGAAATATTATTCTTCCCATATAAATGCACAACAGACGTAACATTCGACCTAAGCAATAAGATTTATTACTGTTTTTAAAGCAAATTCAGCACAGCTTAAGAGAACACTGTACAGAATTCTTCAAGCTAGGAAGAGGTTCTTCTTGTCACCGATGCATGCTTTGCATTTGTCAATTCTTGCCCTCAAAGCCAACCCACAGTTTAGTATTATTTCAGGCTTTCTACAAAGGTGATGATCCTGCAATTCAATCCGCTAATGTAGCACATAGCAGGCTCTCTCCAGTCACAGCAGTCCTGGGCTCATCTCTTTGCTTTAGTATCAAAAGATATGTGCATGGCCTCTTTGGTCTCTTTTGGAGCCCCCGAAACATTTCATGTGATTTATGTCAGGCATTATTCAAACAGCACATGCAATCAAAAGCAAGTGTCACACATTGGGTGGCAATGAAAAATAAACATTACAGCTGTGATCAAAGAAGGTGTCTTGCTTATATTGTCTTACATTAATTTCTTTACCTCATGCACTTTTGTATAATATTTACGGTTTCATATTTCCTTCAGAAGCCATAGTTCTTCTGTTTTCTAAAAATAACCTACTTATGCACATCTTTTCTTTTCAAAGCACTGTTCTTCCTTTTGTTAAGTTTGTTTCCAAGATCTCTGTGCATGAAAAGTGGTGAAATATGGATATGTGCAACTTCACTAACAAACATGTTGAAAATACCAAAAAATGAGGAACAGTTCTTGGATAAACACCTTCAATGGCAACGAGTTCTGTGAGAAATGAATAGCCTCTATGTTATGCAGAAATTCTGCATTTTGTATAAGGGCATGAAACATGACAATAAAAACATACCTGAGAATAATATTAAAATCTCATTTCAAGAAAATTTTTGTTGCTCAACAGCTTTAACTATCAAGTAATTTTACAGGTTTTGAATTTCATTTCATGTAACATAATCCGGATGATCCAGCAGCAGCCCTTGACTGATGCTCTCTCAGGTGAATCCTGCGGCTGACACAGTTGTATTCATGCTGGAGAAATCCATGTACCTGGAAATTCAACTCCTACCCCACCATGAGCAGAGTGAAACACTCATACAGTCTACAAAGAGAATTCTAGCATTAATATACCACTTCCACCTCATTTTTCTGTTATGAACAACTTGTAATCAAAATCCTTTTCTGATCTTAAGTTCAAGGCACCGCACCAAATTTGGAGCTGCCCAAGCACATTCTCTTCCCAAAGGCAGGCAGGGGACAAAGTTTATGGACGCTTCTCTAGGAGATGTAGGCAATATTGGGAATGCTGCAGATCTCAGATCATGTCAAAAGCATCCCCTCTATTCAGTTGGATCCTTTCCCAATTCATCACAACCACATATGCCTGCAGATTCTCTCTGAATTGGTGCTCCCCAAAACTCTTCTAGTCCAAGAGTAGTTCATCTGCCAGCTCCCTAGACAAAGACCATTTTCAGTAGCCCTCTAGGAGGTATGCTGATAATCTTTAAGAAAGATTGTAATCCCACTGATGGTCTCCTATTGGTGATTGCATATCACTCAGGACAAGCAGTTTCCAAGACTTTTTCTTTAAAAAGTCTTGGAATGCATCTGATTTCTGGCAGAGAAAAACCACAGTAGTCTTCACCTTTCATTAATGGCTGTCAGTCAGGGTTCTGACATGCATACGGACAATGAATATTGTATTTGAAGAGTATCTGCGTGTATTTGCAGTGAGTATTGGAAATAGATCCACAGGCCAGGAAAGTTTCTGCCTGTCTATAGTGCCCAAGCGCTGCTTTAATTTTCTTTCATTTTACACTGGTTTTCTCTGATTGGTTTTACAGAAGTAGTAGCAGTGGAAGAGGTGTCTAAAGCAAGCAGCTTGGCCTGTTAAAACATCCTTTTTATGATACGGTTTTATGCTGAGATTTTCTGGTATCTGGAATAGTGTCTGGCTTCCTTAAACACAATGGGAATGTGCATCTCTGCTGTATCTCACCCAAAGGAATGGGTTAAAACCTGATACCATAGAGAAAAGAAAGCTATTTTCACTCCTAAGATCAAGAAGTTCACAGCCATGCCTGTTGTATGCTTTTCTGCAGTAAGGGAAAATCAATTCTCTGGCAACCTGCAGAGACAGCCTCTTGGACTTGAAGAATATGCTCAATCAGGGACAGAGATTCTTGAGAAACTGCCCACCAGACTGCCAAATATTAACCAAAGACTGACTAGGGCATATCTCAGAATGAGGACTGGGCACTCCATTACACAATGCATTTTTGCCTATCCCTTGAACAAATTTCAGTACAAGGTGTGAGGATTTCAAAGTGCCCATATTAAGGAGTAAATCACAGAGAGGTTCATCAAACCACATGAGGGGCTTTTGAAATTCTGTTATCATCTGTGTATGTCAAATGAGAGACTGTTCTACAGAGAGAAACACAACTGATAAATTGCATTGTGTCAAGAAAAAGATTTTATAAAAATTGTTGAAGGTTCACCTTTTCAGGTATTTTGAAAACTCCCTGAAACATCCAATAATATTGTGGCTGACAAAAGAAAAGAAGGGAAGAAAAAGACAGAAAAGTATTCTGGAAACAGGACAGTTAATCATTCATGTTGTCTACAATTCCTTTGGCTCAAGATAATCTCAAGACAGACTCTGGCTTTGTAGTAGGAAAAAAAAAAATCTACTGTCCTACCATCTCTCCTCTACAATGTATGATGGAATCCAGAGTCAGAAACTGCCAGGAATTCATAGGCAAAGGGCATGTCCTAAAGCAGAGCATTATATGGCTCCCTGTCACCTCACAGGCAGCCTTTTTCCCTAAAGCAAAGAATCTCACAATACTATTTGTGTGACATTCTTTAAATATTTTGACTCAACACTCCCAAAGAACATTCATTTCAGTCAGATGGTGCACATGTGGGTTTTGGGGGATTGTTGAGGTTTGGGGTTTTTTAACCTTTTTCTCAGCTTGATATTCTGCACTCTTCCTGGAAGTGGCTATTGTGATTAAATATTCTGCTTTGTAATGAAAGCAAGCAATGTACTTCAATGCTGAAAGAGACAGCAAAAAGAGGCAGCTAAAACATGTGGTGATTCTTATTTTCCTTTCACAAGTGACAAAACAGCACACGCAGTTCAACACCCAGGATCAGTTAATTTTAGCTGGAAAAGCAGCTTATGTAAGTTCCCATTTGCTATGATTATAACCCCCGTAACACTAATTTCCTACGTAAAGCCACTGTAGTGTCCATATGGATCATCTTTACATTTTGGGAATATGGGCATGGGGCAACATAACTCACCAGTTATCATCAGCCTTGGTTTTATTTTGCAATACGTTCAGGATTCTCTGTCCTTGCAATGCCAAATACACCATGCTTGGTTGGCAGTGCTGGTATCTTATATTCCACAATTACCTCGGCTTCAAAGTAGATGCACATTTGTGTTACTCTCCCTTTAATGTAGTACGAAGTTGGACACAGCTCAGAAACACCTAAAATCCATTACCTATTTATGTTCATGTACAAATCGGTATTTATCATGTTAAAAGAGAACCATATGTTAAAGTGGAGGCCAGAGCCCAAGAAATCTTTCTGGATGAAAAACCTTTTCAAAAAAAAGGAATAAAATAATTAACATTTGCTTTTGCCAGTAGAAACATTTGCTCATGAATCTTCCGGGAAGGAAAAGGCATTTAACCTTTTCACATGCCATTCTCTCAGTCATCTCTGACCCCACTGCAAAATAGACAACCAAGATTCCCAACTCCACACTGCTGATTAAACTCTTGTATGAAACATCTGGATGAAATTTTCTTGGCAGTTGATTTGAAAAGTGTACAAGAAGCAGAACTGGGGAGCAGCCATAGTTCAGCTGAGTGACACCAAGATGATGTTATACAAAAGCAGATTTTACCTTGAACACATCATCTCCTAAATATTAGCCTGTGACTGTGCAAGCAACCTCATTAGCAGAAGAAAAACAAATCTATCTTCTACTCTGCATGCCAGTATAGAGAAGGTAAATAGGCTTTGAAAGAAACCCAACGTGACAATCTTGTTTCTTTTAATAAAATAATAAAGGACTTAAACAGAGTTTACCTGCCTAATACCAAACTTCAACTGACAGGTAAGAGAGAAGTCATCAGTGCCCTTAGCATCCAAATACAATTTCTTAAATTTGTGAACGATTTCAAAACTTCTGTGGTTTGTGATAAACTCCCCAACAAACTGGATGTATTGCTTTCCTATTTACTGTCTCAGTCAATAAACCCTGAGGCCTAAATTAGCAAGTGACCTGTAATTTTCATAACCAGACATTCAAAATAAAGGATATTTTTTGCCCTCTGCTGCTTGAACTTAAAGAGCCTGTCCAATGCAGCTCAACAGACTGTTCCCTTTTGGAAATACGGACCCTGGAATTCTCACAATTTTCCGCATGTACAACAGGCCTAAAAATGAGACATTTTCACTCCTGCTATTAACTGAGCAGCATTAGTGAAAAACCTACATGAACCAGGCCAACTTTACTCTGTAGCTGCTGAGGAGAGAAGGCAAATAAAAGAAAGAGGAAGCAGCAGCACAGAAACAGCCCTAGAACCTGACACAAAGGTGCGGGAAATAGGAAAGCGTAGGGAATGTTCTGCCCCACAGCTGCCAAGATAAGAAAATTCCAGAAGGAACAGGCAGAGATCCTCTGGCCTTTTCCAGAAGCCAAGGCACAGAGTGCTTCTGATTTATCAGACTCAACCAGAATGACAAAAATGAAAGCTTTAGCACTGCACAGGACCAGCAGTCTGTAATTTACTGTAACTGTGAAAAATTTGATAGGGTATGGGAAAGGCTTTGACTTTTTATTTGGGCCACTGCTGTAAAGAAATCAATTATTAGCATGTGTTTAAAATTGACTGGTGAGTATTTTTAAATCATAAAGAAATTAACATATAGAGACAAAATCTGGTCTAAACATTTTATCTCCAATCCAAAGTTCACATTCTAAAGCACCCCTACGGCTTTTTGCTACACCACTGCGATCCCAGCAGACCTGAAGGAGGGGCACCTATTGAAATTAGTACTGCTATCACTTCCTCTCTAAATCAACTTTTCCACAAACACCTTGTTCTATAGAACCCTTTAGGTTGGAAAAGACCTCTAAGATTATCAAGTACAACTGTTAACCTTGTGTTCACTGCTAAACCCTAAGTGCCCTAAGTCTGTGTGTTGTTTAAACACTTCCAGGGATGTTGATTCTTCCCACTTCCCTGGGCAACCTGTCCCATGGGAGGAGGTTGTGACCACCCTCTTCCCATGAGGAAATATTTCCTAACATCTAGTCTAAACCTCCCCTGGTGAAAGCAGTCTTCAGAATGTAGGAAAAAAAAATATGTCAGATAAAGAAATTTCAGCATGGAACAAGAGTAATCAACTGCAATGCAGACCAGAAATACAATCACAGAGTGTAACAGTAAGAAGCAAGTTTAAAGCTGTTCTTTTTCTATCAAAATAAATAAAATATTGCAAATATTTTGTACCACAATATTCAGTACTACCACTGGAATGGCAATGAATGAATAGAACTGGAAGAGATTATCACATGTGTAATCCAATATTCATCAATAATAGCAGAAATAAGTTGTTATGTAGAACATCTACATCAGAGGGCCACACCACTTGTCCAGGCAGGAGCTAATATTGATGGAGATTTAGGGTAGCCACCTGCCAGGCAAGCCATTGTAACTCAAGTGAGTTGAATTCATAGCTAGAAGAAGTAATTTAAGACTACTCCATCAAGAGAAAACTTGTCATTTTGTTAAGACCCTTTCACATAACCAGTGTATGCTTTGCAACTCCAACAAACACCTCGCTCTACACATTTGGGCTGCACCAAATAGGGAAGGTGTGCTAATATTCTGAATGCAGCAATTTGTATGCAACCAACAAACAATTAAACCGAGCACTAAAAAGCAGGTGATTGGAAAACATGGAATCAAGGCTTACAGTGTATCGAGAAATGTCCTTACACTTAAAAAATTATAATGCACTCCAAAATCCATTTGTTCAAGCAATCCATGTACAACAGAAGGCACTGTTATCCATATAAATCTATCAATTCTGCACAGCAAAAACCTGAGAAGTGCAACTCAATTAGATGCAGTCTGGCCCCTCCCGGTCATCCAGGTTCCTTGAGGATGAATGTTTCCTTTCAGTCCATCAACTTATAAAAACACCACAAGAATTTGTACATTACTGTAGCTGGTTAGAAAGAGCATTCTGGTGGAGGAAGCACACCGCTATTTTCCAGAAAACATTCAGCAGCATTAAATTATCCTCCCCTATCACTCAGAAGTCACGATGATTTCAAGAAAATGTAATGATGAGACCCTTCCCATTGACCTTTGCAGCCAATCCTTCAGTTGCCACCGGGAGTATTTCCAGCAAAATTAAATGCTGTGATCAGTCCTTTGTTGTCAAATGTGTAGCCACGTTGTTGTTCTATTGTCTTAGTCTCTAGAATTCAAAGAAAAAGGATATGAAAATTAAACTATAGAGAACAACTTTGTCTGAGACAATACAGCTCAGATAAAAATGCAAAGTTACGGAAAAAACTCTCAGCTGAGTTAAAATCTCATTCCCTAAATGCAATGACAGGAATAAATTACACTCAGGTTTTCTCTAAAGGCATAAATGTGCACACCTCTAGAACAGAGTTGAGAGATTAATCCTCTACTGAATCAGTTTATGCTACACTATTCTGCATTCTTTTTGATTAAATCTGAATTTATTTTCCATGATACAAGCTTTCTACACATCTAAAACCTCACACTAACTGCAAAGGCAATATTAGTAGTTAAACAGTTAGAAAACTGTTTAACACATAATAATTTATAGTAATCTTCATCAAATGCCTAGCTGCAGATAGATATTGCCTTAAGATGATCTTAATTTCAAATGTCAGATTGTGTAAAACTAGTTCATATCCTGATCAAACAGCAGCACAAGTCAATGAGAAGGCAATTAATTAGAAACAACCGTAAACTTACTCTGAATCACACACTTCTAGGCAAGGAATAATGTAATCATGATATCCTGCTCACACTTCCTAGAAAACGTTAATTAGCACAGAGGTTGCTGTTACAGATTAGAAGCATCTCCAACATCTATTCAGCAGCTGAAAGGGGCCCAGGGAAGTGACTCACCTGCAGCAGTTCTCCGGTGCTCTGCTAATGTGTAAATCTCCTGCAGCTGTTTCTTCTGATCCTCACTCAGGGGTGCAGTCAGGGAATGGTACCAGGCTGCATCCTGGCTCTGCACCGCTGTCAGGGCAGCAATGGAGAAAAAGCCATTTTCAGCTTATATACAAGCTCATTTCAGAATAACAAAATGAAACACATGGAAATTCTGGTTGGTTTTAAAACAGAACCTGCACTGCAAAACAAGATCAGTATTCCTGTTGGTTTTCCTTGCACAGAATTCCCACTCTAACAGAGGCAATCCATTCTGGGGAACTTAATTTACATCCTCTGCTTTCTGAAACAGGAAGTTAACCATGTGGCCATTATTCATGGACAATGTGAATTGAATCTTCTCATTAAAAACTCATGAAAACTAAAAGCAACAGGATCAGTGAAACAGGAAAGGGAGAAAATAATTTCTCCATTAACATCTAGAAGGTGACAAATATTTCTCTACATAGAAGTCCCTCTAGTGAACAAGCCCCACTTATTTAGGCTAGGATTGAAAAATTCTGAGGGAGAATGTGAAAAGAATTAATCTCTGGCTGTAATTGCTACCATTTGTTTTTTGCAGCACTAATAAGCCAAAGAATTGTAGGACTAACATTAGAAAGCGAGATCACATTCTACAGTTTTGGTAATCTAAGTTATTACTCATTAAAAAGAAAAGGGTTTTCCTCAGTAATGACCATAAACATCTCCAAATTATTTCATCATGTTGTATCATTCTGCCAATCAGCAAACACATACTTAGAAGTGCTTGTGTAAAAAACTGGTATTCATCAACACCATTTTCAAGGTCAAGAGGTGTGCTGAACCCTTCAAGAGCAGTTTCTTCCAACGCATCTTCATCCCAGTCATCATCATCATCATCATTCTCTTCCTCTCCACCTCCAGCACTACCACCTCCTCCTCCACCATGGTTCTTTTGCATTGCCTGGCTCACTTCATTTGTCTCATCCTCATCGCTCGGTATCTCTTCTGCAAAAGCATTGATACGTTTTGTAAAACAAAGTTTAAAACTATAAGGAAACAATGACAGCATGAATTAAAAAACATTAGTAAACTGAGGTTTTGGCCAGAAAGGGGACTATCTCCTGACACCCCTTCCCCAAAATCTTCAAAGTCTTAGAAAAATGAAACTGTTAAAAGACTTCCTATGTTCAAAATCAGTTAAACCTTTGTTTCTATGCAGACCTGAGGAATGTGAAACTGCCATCTTTTTCTGGTTTCATTTATGTGGTCACTGTGCAATTATAGGGTCCAAAACTTTTGAGGAAATGTCTTCCATGAAATGGTCCATTACTCTGCTTTTTAAATTACAGAGACTTGCACAGAAATCACAAATGTACATAAAACCATAAGAAATCCATCTGTAGACCGTCTGCTTCTTTTCTTGAGTGTTGCCTTATTTGAATAACTTAAGTTGGTGTTACCGTCCATTCTGCTTATGAAACTATGAACCCCAGAATTAAATCCAACAACCTGCAATTCTAAACATTACTCTTTCTTACTTAAGGAAAAGTATTTCTGACTTATAATCAAGATTTTAAAAAACCAAAACCTTCATTTCTAAACCTGCAGCTCTTCCTATGTTAACAGTATAGAAAGAATAAAGATGACTAGAGATGCAGCAAGCAGGACTGAATCACAGGACAGAGATTTGAACATTTCTGTGCTGTTTCCATACTGTATTCCTCTGTATTGAGAAGAATTCTGTGATTCCATAATAGAACAATCATGGGTGAAATGTGAGTTGGTTACATAATCTACTTACATCTAATCTAATTTTCAGACCTCAAAACATCTACTCCTCGTCAAACACATTTGCCTGCAATGCTGTGCATATTTCCCTCTCCACAATTCCCTCTGTAAGGCATTGTTTGATGTTTTTTCTCTTCTGGCAGACACAGAGGTTAGAGGCTGATGTGCTCCAGGAACCTTAGCTGTCTTAAACTCCACTCTGCAAACAACTTCCATTTGGACAAAGATGACTTGCCAGGATCTCCTTCAAAATTCAATCAAAAAGGTCTTTCAAAGAGTTGGGTAGTGGAACAGCCTCTTTCCAGAAATTAAGAATATTGGTACTAGTAGAGTCCTGGCAAACTCCTGCTGCCTATGTGAGAAGACAGGGCATATTCACAAATCCAGAAGAGTAGACTTGCAAGTTACTTTTAAACCAGTACTACCCTTGCACAAAATGTTAGCTATTACACATTCAAACATTTTAATTATACTTTGGGAGGAAAAATCAACTCCTAAGATTGTATTTCAAGTACCCAGTAAGCCAAGCTATTTTCAGCAGACTAATGAGTCTTAAAAACAAACTGCAACTTCTTACCCCCTTTAAATTAAATCCAGACAAAATCCACAATGTGAAAAGGGGAGATTTTACCATTATCTTCTGCAAAGTGTTTTTCATCTTTAGCATGATCCTCATGTTCTGTGAGCTCTCGTGAGGCGCAAACTTGTTTTAAGCCCAAGAAGAGAAGGAGGATTGAAGGAACAATCTGGGCAGCCACAGCATCCACTGCAGGTGGTCGGTTCTGCAATTCCATTAGGATGCTCAGTCCTATTATACACATCTTCCTGTCATGGAGCCTGAAACAGGATGCAATTGTTAGAAAAGAATAGATTTTCACTGCATATTTAAAGAACATTAAAATCCTGGTGTTTGACATGGCAGAAGACAATGTCTCAGAGGCTGTATTCAAAGTCTATGTTCAAAGATCCGACACAAACTATCTTCTTTGTTCTGAATGCAAGTTTCCCACTGGAAAGTACTGGTCCAATAACAACTAAACATCTTTCAAGCACTGAAATTCCTAGAGCAACTTTTTCTGATTACCAATGCAAAATTTGTAATGCAAAATAAATACTGTTTAATAACTATGTAGACTGCTTTAATAAAGCATTTTATACAGATTATCATTATTAAATAGGATGGAAAATTAATTTGCCTTGGCTTTGATAGCAGTCCTGTTTCCAGGACGGAAATTGGAGAAAACTATTAGTGAAGAGCAATGATAAGCAGAAATGCATTGAATTGCAGGGTGCATTTATGGAATGCCCCAGGGATAGCTGAAGTTAAATTGTGAGAAGTCCATCAGAATGGGTGTCTTATACATATTTCAATTTACAATTTCTAATGCTAACTTGAGACACATTGCTAATTCTGGTGAAAGCAGGGAAATAATTCCATCTTATCAAGGATAACTGGCAGTATACTCACACTGGGAACTTTCAAATGACTAGACTGTCAGTAAAACAAACTGCAGACAATTGAAGGGAAATAAATTCATTGAATTAGCAGCAGAAGGAATTTTATGTGACCATAGTCAGGAAACTAGGTAAGAACCTATGCTCTTAAACATAAGAATTGATTTTCACTTCCAGAAAGAGAAGTTTCTGCAAACAGGTTGAAAAAAAAAAATCTCTAAATGCCTCTGCAGACACTCTGGTTCTCCTTTACTAAAAATATCAGAAGTATTCAACTTGGAACTAACATTACAGTATTCTGTTATTATGGGCTTGAGAGGAGCTTTTTTTTGCTCGAACTATTCAATTTGATGCTGACAGCTTCTGTGAAAGGCTTCTGCAGGACAAGTAGTGCCAGCAAAATGAAGAGAAAACAAGCAAACCTCCAGAGATGGCAGAAAATGGCCATCCTCTAAACTCTTGGGATACTTCCATTACTAACCAGTTTAACTTTGGAATGAAGAGAAATTGAGAGAGAAGAAGTAAGATGGGCACCACAAGCTGCAACAAATCTAACAGGGGGACAACCAGCTTAATTCACCACTTCAAAAATCACTACAGAAATATAACTTTTAAGTGCTTAGCATTTCAGTACCAAAGTTCCTATATGACACGGTACTGAACTATCCTATCCTTTAAGTAACACAAGTAATCCTGTATTGCAGCTTTCTAAACTTTACTTGAGCTTAAACAAGGTTAGAGATCTGGAGGTATTTCATGACACCTTCCACGTTGTCAGTCCTATTAGGATTTACTGAAGTGATTCATTCCCAAGACTAGCTGACAACAAAAATAAATTATACATGACCATGCAGAATATTATGATCCCAGCAGACCTCTGAAGAACAATAAAGTCAACAAGCACATCAAATAACACACTTTGTCACACTGGGTTTGGCTGCTTGGTTACGCGTGTTGAAAAATGCACCAAAGTGCAAGCAGGAAGAGAGCATTCCTGTAACCATAATCCTTTGTTTTCAGATGGAATGGGACACAAAAGAGGGCACACAAACCAGCCAGGGAGACTGAGATAGAGGAACAGGGTCTGTTTGCATGATAAAAACCCCATAAATCCCTTACTCCTCTCAGCTGAAATTACTTACTCCTGCATATTGAAAACAAGCTGCTTGGTCTCATGCTGACACTTTGCAAACCAAAAGCCAAGCTAAAGTTAATGCTACCAATAAATGAGGGATAGCTTAGTGCAAGTAGAAATGGAAAAAATCTCTCTACCTCCTCTTTGTGTCAGCACTGTGATCCAAGCGTGACCAAAGCTCTGTAATCTATGCATAAGATTTCTATCCTGCATCTTGACACTGGGAAGCCATGAAATTTCTTCAGGACCCAAATGTACAAAGAAGCAATTTCAGCTACATGCACCAGAGTAAATTAACAACTTTTAGCGTATGTATGATATTTTTTATCATACATTTGAAAAAGCTACCATTGCACAATGCCAACTGCAAAATGCAACAATAAAATGTAAAAAAAAAAAATCCTAGTAATTAATGGCTTAGCTTCATATTAAATTATCATTTTGGGACAGTGAATCAAAGTACAAGAATGAAGCCTTGCTGTTTGAAAAGGAGTCATCATTGGGAAGTGGCCCAAACGACCAAAACCCACAGCACATTTGTCATGTTCCACTTTAAAGCTGCTAAACAGAGAAGTTGCAAAAATGAACACATCTTCAGAATATGCAGAACAGCAGAAATTCAGACATTGAGCCATCTTTAGTGAACCTGAGCCAGAAGGAGACTTTACTTTTACCTGCCAGCAGAGACAAACAGCAGGAAAAGCATCTGCCTTGCCTGAAGTTCAGTACTGTACTATGCCCCAGCTGTATTAAGGACCCATAGGACTCAACAAGAAGAATAGAGTTTTATAAATTTTTATAATAGCAAAGAATGGCTTCAGGACCATTCTGTTGCTATCAAAAGGCCCATTATTTCAGCACCCTTCCATTTGCTCAAGGGAGCCTGGATATGATTTTCCTTAGTAATTTGTGCTTTGAGATCTGTACTTATTTGCTCAGAAGCACATAATAGCCCTCCCTAACAATCAGGGACCCTGCTCATTCCTCAGTGGTTTATCAAGCCTGGAGTGCTAAACACTCAACACACAGCACTGCAATGCACAACTCCAAGCCAAGTCTATTTTTAACAAGCTGTGTGTGGTCCTCATAATCTGCAGGACCTCTTCTTGCTAACATACTTTCTTCTAATACAGCACAAAGGATTTTAAAATCTTTTCTATTTTAAACCAAGCTGAAAGTATTTCAGAGAAAAATTGCTAAGCCTTTCCTTTTACTGGTTTGCTGTGCTCCTTTATGTGAGAATCAAGTTTCTTTCTATTACATCAATCCAGTTCCTGGACAAACTGCAAATAATTAGCCATTTCCTTCTAGATGCAGAATTGGAACCAACATGAGACTGGGATTTTTATTTACAACTCTAAGAAACCTAGGATTTTTAACTATTCAAACTCCTATCAAATATATAACCCTATTCAGCTTCAAAAAACCCAAAATCACTTACTGAGGGTTTTTTTAAAGCAAGTGAGATTTTCCTTTCATCCTAGTTACCACAGAAGAATTTTTAGTATGAGAATAAGCACAGGTCATGCAGAAGTTTCACCCAAACCTCAGCTGTCAGGAAAAAGGTAGAAAGTGGTAAGGAGCAAATGTTTCTGCAAAAGGCTTTCCAGTGTGAAGTTACTGTAGAAAACATTTAGAAATAAATACAATATCCTGTGGCATATAGGCACTATCAGCACACAACCACAGATATGTGATATCCACTATGACATACTGAATTTATGCACAGTCTTACTCTTGTAAGTTCTGAGTTCTCCTTGCCTGGCTAATTTTTAATATGCTAACTTTGTAACACTTTTTCAATAGTTTCCATGGTTTTAATAACATGGAAGAACAGCTACTTATCTTACCATAACTGCTTTTCCCCTCAATTTTTCCAATGGATTCCATCACATGTGTTTACACGTGCTGCTCCAGAAATACTGCATTCTTTTGGCAAACACCATTGGCTCCAGCCTGAGCATGTGCAGCCATGCACAACCCTACTGCTGGCAGAGCAGGATCTATGGGAACAAAGACTTCACAGGAACAGAAGAAAGACAGAATCATAGAATGGTTTGGGTTGGAATCCAATAAGATGATGTTTAGTAAGTCCAAGTGCGAAGTCCTGCATTTTGGCCACAATAACTCCCTGCAACATTACAGGCTGGGGATGGTGTCACTGGACAGTGCCCAGGCAGAAAGGGACCTTGGGGCACTGATGACAACAGCTGAACATGAACCAGCAATGTTCCCTGGTGGCCAGGAGGGCCAATGGCTCCTGGCCTGGATCAGAAATAGTGTGGCCAGCAGGAGCAGGGAGGTCATTCTTCCCCCGTACTTGGCACTAGTGGGGCCGCACCTTAAGTGCTGTGTCCAGGCCTGGGCCCCTCAGTTTAGGAAG
>VWZU01007717.1:207246-227707 GCA_013397095.1 Sterrhoptilus dennistouni | reverse complement strand
GGCCAGGATGTGCTGGGGCTGGGGCTGGAGCTGGCCTGTGAAACTGTGCGGGGGTGGAGGAGGAGGAGAGGGAAGAGGAGGAGGGGAGGAGGAGGAGACGCTGCCCCAACCCAGCCACGGGCCCTGGTGGGACTCCTTGTGCCGTGGTGGGACCCTTTGTTCCCTTTGACCAGCCCAGCCCTTCAGGGGCGTGGCAGCCAACAGCAGAGCCCCGAGCACCCCCACACAGCACTTTGTACCCAAAATAGTTTATTTTAAACAATTTCTGTAGGTCCTGGGGCTGTTATGCTTCAAGGAGCAGTGCCTGGGGGTGGTGGGGTGGGCATTGGTACCTGATGGGTGCAGAGCCGGGCTGGGGACAGCGAGGTCAGGGGGGCACACAGAACCATGTGCCACCCACCTGCCCCACGCCATGGGTGGGCACAGCAGCCCCCAGGCTAACAGGGCAGCACCTTCCTCACTCGCTCGACCTCCGCCTGTGGGGAGAGGCTGTGATTGTCGGGGGGCACAGGGGACCCCAGCACAAGGCAGCCCCTGCCAGGGACTCACCTGCAGCGCCTGGCGCTGAGTCCTCTCCTGGCACAGCTCCTGCCTCAGCTCCTGCAGGTCCTGCCTGCAACACACCAGGATGGCTCAGCTGGGGCCAGAACAGGCAGCAAATGGGAGCCACTGGGGACTCCCTGACAGCCCCATCCCCACTCACAGGTGCTGGACTCGCATCAGGTCCACAAGGATGTGCAGGGTCCGGACCTCAGCCTTTAGGTCCTCCAGGGCCAGTGACCTCCCCTCCAGCACCTCCAGCCCTTCTGTGCTCCATGGTGGGACAGGTGCCTGCCCCGTGCTGGGGACAGGGGCACAGAGGGCAGCACGGGGCAGCCCCTGGGGCTGCTCCCCCCCACGAGGACCCCCTGTGCTCCCCAGGACGATGCTGGGTGGCCTCTGGCCAGGTACTCGTGGCCGTGTGGCCGTGGGGTGGCTCAGCCTGGCTGTGGTAACTGAAACGGTGTCAAAGCCATTGGCCTCTGCCAAAGAAAGAACAGGAGTCAGCACCTGGTGCTCGGCAGGGCCCAGCCACCCCTGCAAGGCCCCTGCATCCTACCTGGGTCACCAGCTCTGGCCCATTCCATGTCAGCTGAAGTGCTGGGCTGGGGGTCACTGGGCCTGGGGACAGCAGAGGTGTGAAGTGGCACAGCCAGGGAGCTGCCATGAGCACTGTGACATTGCAGTGGCCCTGGACACCCCAGGACAGCCATGTGTTCCTTACCTGGTGGCCAGCACGGGGGCTGGTTTGGTCTTGGCAGGAACAGGGGGAGCAGGAGCCATCCTCTTGGTGAGGGGGAGCTTGGTGGGTTCCATCCTCGCTGGTGCTGGGAGCTCTGGGGAGAGGCAGGAGCAGGGCTGGGGCTGGGACCAGCACTGTCAGACAAGAGTGGGGCAGGAAGCGCTTCCTGCCCGTGACATGCCCTGGCCCAGGGTGTCTGTCCCAGGCACATCCCTGTCCTTCCCTCTGCTCCAGCTCAGGACTCACCCTGGGTGCCCCATCCCACCCTCCTTGTCCTTCACTGTGGTTCCAACTGCTGGGGAGCAAAGGGGCTCCTCAGACTGGGGAAAGATCCTTATTGCAGCCTCTCCCAGTCCCACATCAGCCCCACACCAGCCCCACTGTGGTTGGCGCTTCCTCTGTGTGTGGTGGAGCAGGCGGCTGCAAAGCTCCCGAGCACCAGCACTGCAGCAGGGGCAGGATGTCATCCCGCCACCTTCCCCGGCACAGCAGCATCCCTGCACTGCTGAGCCCTGGGGTCACACCAGGACAAGTCCGCTAGCGTGGTGGGATGCAGGATATCAGGCCATGGGTACATGCCCATGGGCCACCCTGTCCCCATGGCAGGCCCCACTGTCCCCATGGCAGGCCCCAATGTCACTGTGGTGGGTCACCATGTCCCTGTGGTGGGCCAGCAGCCCTGATGCTGCCTGGTCCCTGCTGCTGCCACCAGCACAGCCCTTGTCACAGCGGCCTGGCAGACACCAAAAATGGTGCTGGTATTACCCACCCAAAGATACGGCTGAAGCCCCAAGGGCTGTGGGGATGAAGACACCCCTGTCCAAGGCCCCAGTGCTCTGGTGGCACAGGGGTGATGGTGCCCAGAAGGGCCCAGCATCCTGCCAGCCCCTCACCAGCAGCTCTCCTGTACCCCAGGGCACGGCACAGCCCTGGAGCCTTGTGATCCCACACAGGTGCTGCCGTCGGGATGATCCCCATGCACAGGACCCTCGGAGCCGCGGCTGCTCCCTCCTACCTGCTGCTGCGGGGCTGTCCCCGAGGCCGAGCCGAGCCGAGCCGTGCCAGGCCAGGCTCCCCCGGCCCCACACCGCGCACGTGATGCCGGAGGAAATGGGCTCGGCGCTGGGAAGGAAGTTAAAGCAGAGCGCACCTCGGTGCGGGTCCACACCGCATCCCTGTGCCCCACCCAGCGGGGGACTCCCGCTCCCCGGACCCACCCCGGGGCCGCTCGCCCATCCCGCCGGGACACCAAGGCTCAGCACCGGGTGGACACCAGGGCCAGACTCACGGGACTCTCTGTGCTGGGACGGCAGCGGCGGCTTCGGCTGCGGGAGAGGGTAGGACCGCAGGGAGGAACCGCTGGTACAGCAGAGCCCCCAGAGCCGTGTCTCCCCTGGCCACCCCCAGCTCGGAGCCCCCAGGCACCTCCCCCGGCCCCGGGCAGGGCTGGGCCATCTGTGCCCCCGCAGGGCATTGGGGTGGGCACTGGGGCTCCCCGCGGGACAGAGCTGTGGCTCCGAGGCGAGCTGGGGCCAGCACAGACCCGCCGGGCAGGACCGCAGCCGGCCCGCGGTGACAGCTCACACCCACCCGGGTCTCACAGCGGTTCCTTCACCCTCGGAAGTGAAACCCAAACCACAGAGGGGCCAAAACCAGACTGTGAGCGCAGGGGGTGGTGTGGCCACGCTGTCCCTGTGCAGGGCCTGAAGGGTCAGGGTGACACCAGGGAGATCCTGGCTGGTCCTGGTCCAGGAGACCAGAGTGGATATTCCTTTTGGCCAAAAGCATTTGACCCAGCAACACCAAACTGGGAGCAAGGAGAGGGGCTGGGAATGAGCCGTGGGGCAGAGAAGGATGGCAGAACAGAGGTTCCACTGCAGACCCCAGGCCAAGGAGCTGAGAACACTGGGCACCCATTGAGGCTGAATGTGAAGGGAAGCAGAAGCCATTAACTCAGCACTGTCCCAACAGCTCTTGGCCAACATCCTCACCCAGAGCAGGCAGGAAAGCTGAACTCCTGCAAAGGCTGCACACCCAGCAGCCCCCAAGCTCCCTCCCTTGGGATGGCAGCAAGGGAAAAGCAGCTGCTGCTGGGCACAGGGAGGGCAGACCACCCGTGGGAGCTCCTGGGAGGAGCTCAGGTGGGGGAAGGATGGAGCTGGTCCTGGGCATGGGTGACATAATCACTGCTGGCAGCAGGCTGGGGAAGGGCCCGTGGCTGTGTCACCACTGTCCACAGGTAATTACTGCCAGAACAGGGGCTGAATGATCTATTAATGCATAAAACCCAACAGGGAGTTGCTCCTCTGCTGCTCCAGGCACTTGGTCCTTTTCAGGCTCCCCCCGGCAACTCAGGACACAAACCAAGCAGAGTTACACCTACGACTTATTTTATTGTATTTTATTTGCATAAACAAACTTCGGGGCTTTGCTAAACAGGAACTGTTCAAGTCAAAACAAACCAAACTCTAGCTGGTGTGTGGGGAACAGCACAGCAATCCTGGGGAGAGGGACAGGGGGAGCAGGGGCACAGCTGTGCCTCCCCGCCCAGGCTCAGAACCTGGCCGGGAACCCTCCACAAACTGCTCCAGAGTATCTTTAAAGTAGAAGATAAAAAGAAATGCATCCTAAGGGCCGTCCTCAACCAGCTCAGGAGGAATCTGCCTTTTGGTTTTATAAAAAGATTAATAAAAAATATTGAAAAATTCTCATCTCCATTTATATTTTTTCCCCAAGAAGAATTCGGAAGTTCCTTAGAAAACTGTGTCACCTTGGAAAGGGCACTCGGGTCACAACCAGCTGCAGGGAGGAGACACAAATGCTACAAGCAGTTTGGGGTCCAGCACACACCAGGCCTAATAACTGAACACAAACAGTGGCCAGAAGTAGGGTGTATTTTTTTTTTCTCTTTTAAACCATGCTAATTTTGTTAACTTCCAACATAAAAGGAAAACAATCATTTTTAAAAGGCCCTAAACTCAACTGTTACATAAAAAAAAGTTAAAAAAAAAAAAAAAGTCATAGCAGTTTGGTCCCAACAAGTGAACATTTAGATGTTTACTCACATGCTTCATTGTTTTTTTATTTTTAAGAACCAAAAATAGTTTCCAAAATTATCTCTGAATTGATGCTACTACGTATGTAAAGGCCTAAAATAAGCAGAATTTAGAAAATTGAATACACAATAGGGGAGGAAAATTTGAGCGGGCGAGTGAACCCCGACTGTCACTGGGTCAAATTATAAAAGAGAAACAAAATGTCAGAACAGGTGGGGTCGGGTGGGCACAAACTAAAACCACATCGTCCTCAAAGCCTGTTACCAAAAAATAACCGACCATCCGTAAGGTCACAGAGAAGGGAAAAATCTGGGGTCTCACCCAGCGCTTGACCGTATCCAGTCCAGAAGGGAAGTCTTTGGGAAGAGAAACTCCAGGAGCGGATCCGAGCGTAAATGATGGATCAGTCCCAGTCCGTGCTTGGGGAGGCTGAACTCTGGAAATGCAGTTAAATAACGTCGGGATGGTTTCCGAGCTGCTGTCCAGGGCTCTGCTCAGCACGTGGGGGATCACCCTGACACCCCAGCACCAGCCTGACCCCTCCCCTCCTGCCAGGGCTCCCAGAACCGCGCGGACCCCGCGGCTACTCGGCCGTCGTCTGCAGGGCGTCCTTTTCCTCCCGGTTTTCCGTTCCGCTCTCGTCGTCTTCGATTTCTCCCTCTTCCCCACTGAACTTGTCATGAGCCCACTTGGGGCTGGTGCTGGACTTGCGGAACATGAAGCGGCCTCTTCCCCGGGGGAAGGCGCCACGGCCGCGGCCCCTGTTCACCCACTTGTCCGTGCCCTCGCCCTCGCGGTCGTCGTGCTGCACGGGAAGCCAAGGACAGCAGGTGAGACAGGCTGGCACCGCCCTGCACCGCGCCTCTGCGACCGCCCTTGGGGGATCCACTTAATGGGAACCACTCTACAGGGAGCAGGAACAAGCTCTCTTTAGGCACGAGCCGGCAGCTTTCCCGTGAAGTGTCACCCGAAGCCTTACCTGGTGTGTCAGTGACAGTGGGTGCTTTCACCTCTAAAGCACCTGAGACCCGACACACCTGGAGCACACGAGTGTCTCAGCACCCAGGTACGTACCAAGTAGTATTTCTTGCTCTTAGGCGTGTACTCGGGGTCCCACTCCTCCTCTCTGCTGCGCTTCTGGAAGTCGTTGTTGCCGCCGCTGTTGCTGTTGTTGTTGCCTGAAAAGTTGCCTCTGCCCCATCCTCTCCCTCGAGCTCTGAACTGCTGCAACAGCAACACAAAGGAGAAAAATGGAACGGTTGCAGGGGCAGTATCCTCCCACCCCAGCCAGGTTCCAGGGCTCCCAAGATATCCAACACCCCTGCTCTGACCATCCAAAACACCTTTAAAACCTAACACTAAAGCAAGAGGACAGCTTTAGTGTGGCTGCACCACACCCCCTGCACTTGTGGTTTTGGGTTTTTAGTTCATCTGATGACACAGCACATCACACTTCCTGTAAAGCTGATGAAGATCACGTAGAGACACTTCCAGGGCAACCCCAGGCAGGTGAGACCCCTCTGTGGACTGCAAACATGAGTGTGGCCAAACCCCAAAGGAAGCACAGCGTGTGCCCATCAGGATGCTCAGCATCACTAATGCACAGAAGCTTCCAGGCTTTGTTCTGATCCTCCCATCTGGGGTTTGCTGCCCACAGCACACCCCAAGCAACCTGGTTTATGCCCTAGACCTGGAGTGATTCCACTAGAGCTCATCACCCTGGGGGCGTCTCCTCCAGGGCAGCTTTAAATGAGCAACACACAACAGCCACTTCCTGCCCACTTTGAGAATCAACCCTTAGGGCACAGGTGGAGAACATCTGGAGCAAGGGAGGAGAACACTTACAAAGGTTCCTCTCGCTCTTCCTCTCTCATTTGGACCAGTGAATTCCTTAGTCCCAAGCCGGGACTTGTCAAAGCCAGTGGAGCTCTCCTCTCTCTCCTCAGTCTCCTCGGGATACTCCTCTGCCTTGACTGAATGAGAGGACCACGAAGATGAAGAGCTGGACCTGGATCTCTCACGCACGCGTCGGTGTTTCCTGTTCCAGTGATGGGAATGGAGGGGAGTGGGACACAACAGCATTAGGAACTCAGCTGTGACCCATCTGATACAAAACCACTTCATTATCACTCTCTTATCAATGCCACGCTCTCCTTTTCCTACTATAAGGGAAAAGCCATAGTAGGAGCTCAGGCTCTAACACAAGGTCCAAGATCTCTCCAGAAGGAACTTGTTACTTCTTCCTAAGGCATTTACACCATCTGCTCTTAGTGTAGCATGCATCCATGGAGTTTCAGTCAAAATTAAGCTTACAGAAAGGGATTAAATGAATATCAAAGCCAAGTCATTTTAACATGGCCGTTTCTCTCTGACACAACAGGAACAAGAAGGAAAAGTGACTCACCCATCCCGACACATGGAGCTTTTCCCATCTACCTTTTACAATTATTTAGTGTTTCTGAGAGATACAATGATAGCGAGACCACACGCAGAGGGTTTTGCTCAGGCCACTGGAGGAGTTATGTCACAGGTGCACAACTGTGTGCACAACTGTTGTACACGGTGTCGTCTCCAACCTGAGCAGCAGAGACACGAGAGGCACAAGGAAATGGCTACTGGGTTTCCTACATACTTTTTCTTTGAGCCTTTGTGACTTTTCTCCGTTTTCTCAGTTGATCTTTCCCTTGAGTGACTTGAATCTCTCGAGTCCACCGACTCCCTGGATTTATCGCGTTTAAGATCTCTTTCCTTATGTTTTTTACGGCGTTCAATATCAAGGCGCAGATCAACAGGGTCGTCCTTATATTTCCCTTCAGCCTACAAATGCAGGGGAGAGGGAGGGCACAGTTGAACACAAGGTCTGCAGTGCTCCAGCTCAGCACCATTTACTTTGCTACTGACTGCACAGACTTCTGGAGAACTGGAGTTTAACTGAGCACTAACGAATACTCCACTTTAAGATGTCAAATAATGCACTATTAAAGTAAGTCTGCCTTTGTCAGAATTCAATTTTCCTACACTTAAAATCACTGCTTCTTAAACTTTTAATCTCCTCTTTAAACAGCATTAAAATTAACAGTCTGGTAGAGGGGAGGGAGACATGGAAGCTGACACTAATTGTACACCACAGCCAGGAAGGATGTGAACAACTGGGGAATCCCATCCAGCTGATTATGGATCACAAGCACACTGTGGCAGAGCTCTCTGATGGCCCATGGGTGCACCTGAGGTGCTGCTGACAGTCTCACCTGGGCAGGGGCCAGAGGGATTTTAATCCCTAGGTCTAGAAGTGACACTCTAGGAGAAGCAAAAGCTCTTTGCTGCTTGGAGCTACCCAAGACTAGTGATCCAAGGGGCAGGAGGGGGTCACTGAAAGGCAGCATCCAAAGGGTCTGGGAGAAGGCCAACATCCCATGGACAGGGAGGCATTACTAGGTCTGTCAAAAAGATTTACTTGGTGCAGATGCCACCTACAGCTCCTTCCCCTGGGCTGGAGGGCACCATGTGACAGGTGCCACAAAGCCCCACAGACACACTGTGTGTGTCTCCCACAGTCCTGCCAAGTCTGCTAAAGCAAGCTGGTGTCTCACAGAGCAAAAACCCACCAGCTGCATGGAAAATTAAAATTAAATTTACACTGCTAATTAAAAACAAACATAAAAGACACCTGGTAAACGCTTGCTCTGAGCTGTATTTAAATTGGTACATCAAGAAGGGATTAGGAGTTTCTCTGGGAAAGGAGCAGTTGTTCTCCCTGCGCCTCCTTTGAGCCCTGTGGCACCTGGGTGAGATTCTGCTGCCTGCCCAAAGCGACAGTGGCTGTGGTTTGACAAACAGGCAATGGGGCAGCAGTAGGGCTGCAGGAAGCCTTACACCTTGTTGGTAACAACACCCAGCCTCAGCCATTGCTACTGCATTTACACAACACTCATCCTGGGAACTGTACAACTTGATATGCAACATACATCAAATTAATCGTCTTCAATTAAATACAAAAGGATTAGTAATTCTCTAGCTGTTAAATTTTTTACTTACATGAGTTTCTAACCACTTTTTTGTTTAAATAAATATGTCAAATAACGCAGGAGTGAGAGCAGGCATTTTGTTTTGGTATTTTGCTCTTCTACTTTCCCCAGGCAAAGAGCTTTAATTTCTACTCTGAGAATAAAACTGCTCCCAACACGATGGATGACAGATAAGTGACAAAATCGGCAGCAGCTCCCTTATGTGGCACAGCAAACACCTATTTGGGTTTGGGAGGGCACGTCTGTTTCACGGAAGGCTGGCGAGCTGTTTGGAAACCACGTTTATAACACACTCTGCCAAGCTGATGCTCAGAGTTCAGGCCCATCAAATCCATCTCACCATCGTCCATGTCAAGCCACAAGTGTGTTTGGAAAAAATCGAAAACAAATATGAAACAAGTAAGGTTTCAGCAGGACTGGTTAAAATCTCTTCAATGTAAATATGTATGAAGGTGAATAAACAAAGGTTAAAATCTCAAACATTTTACGTTAAGCCTTTTTTATGATTGTTTACAGTGAGTGCAATGGCTTAACATTCATCTACTCAGCAAAGCTAAAACACTCAATCCCAAATGCTCTGGATCTAAGACAAGTGCTGAATGTTAAAGTAACAGCAATCAACAGAAATGGCACAGTCAGTTGTTAGAACAAAATTTATCATCTGCTTAATAGTGTATCTGCTTTAGCTCAGCATTTAGTTTTACTTTCCTCTTTTTGACATGCATGTCTTTGAAAACATGGTTGGCAAAATTGCACGTAACAATGGAGTTAATCATACTTACAAGCAGAAAAATATCACAAAAAGTCTCTTCTCTCATCATGGGCACTTGTTCCAAAAATCCTCTCTTTTTTCTCAAGCTCACCTCAATTGACTTTGGGGTCATTTACCATAGTCTAACCACTTCACAAAGGTTGTTGATACATTTTTAATAAAAATTAACCCTTTGTAGTTCATTTTTAGAATTATGCCCATCCTTAAAAGAAAAACACAAACTTAAGTAGAGAGTAATTTAAACAAAAACATCACTGTTAAGTTCATGCCCAATGCACTCATTTTGTTGAATTAAACTAATCAGAGTAACAGTTCACCTTGAAGCCAGGATCTCTGGAGCTTTTCGATTCCTCTTGAGAGAATCCATGTTTTCTAAAAGTACTGGGAGATATATCTATCCTCCTAAAGCAAAAAAAACCAAAAACACACAGATATAATCTTGCTCATAAGAAGAACCTGAAGATCAAATGTCCTTTAAAGCACACCAGTATTTCCAAAGGTATTTAAAACTCCCCATATTTTTCCCCCTTTTTTGTTTTTTGGCTGAAGCTAGTTACATACTTGAATTATTCTAGAGTTTAAGAAATGAAATCTGGAATACTTCTGCAATGTTAGGACAATGTCTAATGGCACCAACCTGTGGATTTCAGGGCTCTTTTTGTTTTTAGCTGCATCTTGTTCCATTCCTTTCTTTAGATATTTGGTAAAGCGTTCATTCAGTGTCATTGCTGAAGACCCAAAGTGATGCTCTGTCAGGGGGACAAACAAACAATATCAAAGTATTAGTGCCAGTTTTGTAAAAAGACAAAGCCCACCCATCCCACAGCTTGTTAAAACCCAGATGCAGGTCAATGAAGCACTGTGGGAATGAGCTCTAACGCTGCTGACAAACTGCAGTTTCAATTTTCGGTGTTTCGGTTTCATTTCTTCAAGCAAGTCACAAGTTCATCAGAACTCAAAATTCTAAGTCCCAGACCCTGAATATTTCTCAGGTAAAAACAAGAGCACCTTCTACCTGTGCAGAAATGTATTTATGTAAATAAAGATGACTGTGATCATGCTGCTGCTCTCATCTCTGGAATATCTGCTGGAAAACAACTCCAGGCATTTTGACTGCAGAAACCCCACTTATTTGGCCAAAGGAGGAGTGAACCTTTCCTGAGGACACACAGACTCCTGACCCACCTCTTACATGATGGACTATAGTCACTATGTGCTGGGCAAACAGTTCAGAAGGGCTTCGCTGGGACTGAGCCGACTGGATATGATGGAAAATGGAGCGGAATTCCTGCTCCTTCTTGTTGCTGTGCACGAGATCCCGGCAGAGCTTGCGCTCCTGAGCCAATATGCCACTGGGACTGCAAAAAGAAGAGCTCATGAGACAGAAGAATGAGGTAAAAGGGAGCAATTTAAGGATTAATTCTGCAGGAGCTGGGAGCTCAGGGATGGTTAATGTTGTTGGTAGGGAGGTACGCACAAATACTCAAAAGTATGAGCAAGGAGCTCCTTTAAACATCCCTAAACACGCTGCTCCAGGTTACTGAGATAATTCAGGTCACTATTCTAATGCTGTATGGAGAATAAGAGTAGTAAAACACGTAGCAGAGAATCAAATAGATTCAAGCAGCACAGTAGTTCCCCTGCACAACTCAGCTTTCCTCAGCCAGAAGCCACTGAGTACCCGACTCCATCTGGGGCTCTTCCCAGAGCCTGGTGTGTCCTAAACTAATCTTACATCAAGTCATAGCAAAGGTCAGGAAAAAGTTAATCTGTAGCTCCCAAAACCACAAATTGTGATGTAATATTGCTTAGCCTTCCTCACACTTGGCAAGCACATGGGGATCTCAGGAAGAGAAACAGGAAAAAACATCACTACTGAGACTGCTCAAAAGCTGGCAGGTCCTTACCGTGCAAGATCCTCATCGAAGGAATCCATTCGAATATTGACCTGGGCCTCACGAGTAATGGAAAAGGAGGATTTGCCAGGAGTTAGCCCCTCTACTTTGGTGCCTGGTTTCTCCTTCACCTCAGAAGCTTTCCTTGGTGGAGGGGAAGAGCTTTTTTCCTGGCTTGACTTGTAAGTGGTCACTCTAAAATTCTTTTCAGGTACAAAACCCCTGTGACCAGGTTCAGATCTCTTGGATCCTTGTCTCTCTTCTTTTTTGGATCTTTCAGAATAGCTTTCCTCCTCCATTTCATCAGATTTCCTTTGCTTCTCTTTCCCAGGTGGCAGGAACACCACACCTTCCCATTTTCCTGGCCTATCCTCTTCTTGACTTTTACTTGAAGTCGCTACGACTTTAGACATAAATTTGGGCTCATCATCAAACTCCGAATCTTTCCGGCTTTTTGCCTTGTCTTTCTTGTCCTGCTCATCTGTTTCATCTTTCCCATAATGACCTTCCTTGTGGAACTCCGGGACCTTGAGCTTGTCAAAGTCATCCCTGAACTTGTAGCGCTTGGGTGACTGGCTGCCACGGTATCCCTTCTCCGAGTCAGCTTTCGATCCGTACGAGTCAGATTTTGCCTTTCCATCTGTAGATCCCAACTCAGAGAAATTCCCTTTTTCTTTACTTTTTTCTTTCTCAGCATTTGTTACTTTCTGGTCTTTGTCTTTCCCATTCTCAGTCTTCTGCTCTTCCAGGTACCTGATCACAAACAGACATTACAGGAGGTTTGTTATTAGAGATCAAGGAGGTCAATTCTTCAGTTCAAAGAGTCAAACTTCAGAGAACACCAAGCTATGCATATACTGAAAACTGCCTCTAGGCCCTAAAATAATTAAAATGTCAAGCAGATTACTCAGCCTGAACTCAGACTTTTGTTCTCACTAAATTCAGCAAATATACAAGGAGATGGATATGCAGAACTGATGGAATGAGGCTCAAGGACAAATCAAACCCAGCTGACCCACAGATGCATTGGAAGGAAAAGAGGAACATCTTACCCACTCCGTTTATTTACTTACAAACCTGGTTCAGGAGAACAACACATCAAACCTTTCAAACTGGGCTGTTCTGCTTTAAACAACACACTGGAAATAAAAGCCTCAAAAGCTACTTCAAATTTGGGATGCAAGTTTCATAGGTAAGCTAAATATTTCATGACAGACTGTAAACACAAATAAAAGCAAACAGGTTAACAGAGGAGAATATGCTGCTGGGAGAGATAAAACACTTCTGGTGAAAACAATTCAGCTGGTTTATAGCATCTGAACAGTTTTAAAGCATTCACAAATCAAAACCCTGGCTCTGTGGGATGGCAGGAAAGCCCACGGACACCAGCTCAGTGCTTTGGAAAGCCCAAATAAAGAGTCACAGGAGTTTATTCCCTTCTTAAATTTCAGACATCCTTAATACAGAATCCGATCAAACCATTTTTAAAAACAATAAAGACTTGAAAGCTCTTGTGAATGGTGCTGTATCTTTTAAAAGAAAGTGTCACCTTTGGGCATAATCTCCAGTGGACTAATCCAAAGAATGATGGAAGCAGATGCCTCCTGCATGGAAGGCTGTCTTCATTTTAGAGACGTATTTGCTGCTTTAGTTTCTCATCCTACCCACACACAGAGGCACAAGCACTGCAGCTGCATCTGCCTCAGGCTGCTTGCAGCAGGATATGCAGTAGGATTTAATTAATTTCTTCTAATTTACAGTACCTAACAATTCCAGAAGGCAACACTAAAAATGTCTATAACCAACACATACATCACCGGGAAATGTGAGCTTCCAGCTGCCAAGAAACCTCCTTGGGCAATCTTCACTTCAAGTGTTCATGGGCTATGAACACATTTGCAGGCAATATATACAATCTTTAGAACTATCCAAGCTGAAAAACCAATTCCAACTTCCTACAACTCTGGACTGTGTTTTTTTCCATAATTCAGAAAGGACCAAGCTTAGAGCTGGCAGTTTGCTGGCACAGCTTCCCAGCTGAAGCCTGCTCCAACCCCTCATCCTGCTCACAGGGAGCTCCAACAAAGCAACCCCAAAAAAACAACCCAGCACCACAAAACACATCACTTGCCTCTTGGAGAAAGCTCCTCCCCCGGGAGCTGTGCCCTCCTCCTTCGGAGCAGCACCATACAGCGAACTGACGGGTGTGGGGCTTTTGCACACCGGGCTCTTTCTGGTGGGGCTCATTCCTGCCGAGCCATGCTCGAAGGGGCTCTGGTGGGAGCCCCCCTGGAAGGAGGTGGAGCCGCTCTGGGCGGCAGAGCCCATCGGGGACGGGCTGGAGCGCGGCGGGCTCGACTTCTGCACGGGGCTGGGCCGGGGCGAGCGCCGCCGCACCACCACTGACTGCAGAGGGCTCTTGAGGGCAGGGCTGCGCTCCCGGGGGCTCAGCTCCGACACAGACCCTCTGGAGGTGGAGCCCGTGCCATAGCTGCTCACGTCTTGCCATGCTTTCGATCCCTCGGATGCCTTGGCATCTTGAGCCCCCGCTCCTGAAAACTGCTGCTCCTTAGACTCCTCTCCTTGGTTATCTCCCGCAGCCTGGGACGCCCGGGCGTCCTTGGAGGATGATTTCTTCTCCTTTCCAGATTTACGCTTGGAAGACTCAACCCGACTATGATTCGAGGACGAGCGGGAAGAGGAAGACCTCCTTGAGCGGTCAGAGGATGATTTATCAGAATTCCTGGAATGACTTCTGGACCGTGGGGAAGGAGATCTTCTCTTGGGCGAGCGGGAGCGCGACCTCCCCCTGCGAGGGCTGTAGGCCTGGCGGTAGTTTTGCCAGTTGGATCTGTAATTCCCATATCCTCCTCGGTTGTACTGGCCCCAGGGATAAAACCCTCGGTTTCGCCCACGGAAATAATACGGTCTCCGGTATCCTCTGTTGTGGCCTCTGAAATCTCGGTTCTGATAGACCCTTGGGTGGTTCCTTTCTCTGTTGTGAGATGGAGAATAGGATCTTGAACGAGACCTAGAACTGATTAAAAAAAATAAATTAGACAAATATTTTATGTTATAGTTTCTTTTTTTATGTTATAGTTTCTTTTTATAATTTATTTTTAGAGTTTATTCTTCTGCCACAACTTTTTATTTAAAAACGACTTTGAAAAACTCATTTCCAAGCTTTTAAAAGAAACTTCTTTGGTTTACCCTTACCTGATTGAGGTATCACACTTTGCTGCGAATAAACTGCAGTGGAAATAACTTTTACCTGTGATACTGTCAAATATTTGATTTTGTGATTATTGCAGAGACCATGATAGACACACATTGTTCTCTGTTTTGCTGGGATGAAAATGGCTGCTATCCAGCTTCAGAAAAAGTGACACATCTCAGGCATGCAGCCCTTAACAGCTCAAGGTCACAGTTATACCTCACCCACAAAGAAGTATTTTTAATGCAAATCACACTACTGTTATTGGAACACACCCCAAATCTCCCTCTCTTGTCCCATCTTCAGGTGCACTTTAAAATTCTGATAATCCAGATGAAACCTCACTTCTTTGTCGTGCAAGTTCAATAAATGGCTACAGCCCCAAGAGCAGCAGGGCAGCAGTGGGGCGAAGGGCACGCTGCCCTATGGGTTCAAGCTCCCAAAGGTGCATCCCACGGCTCCATCCCATGGCTCCATCCCAAGGAGTTCCCAGGCAGAGACAGCCCTGGGACACCTCCGCCGGGCACCACCAGGTGCCGCTGTGGACGCCGCCACCCGCATCCACAAAATCCAAATCCTGGAACGCACAAACCCTGGAAAAACGGAAAAACGCACAAACCGCTGGAAAAACTGCAGATTCCAGAGGCTAATTGTCCCGACAGCCTCCCCCATTAAACTGCTGCGGTTGTGTAACTGTTTAAAGGTCCCACTGTAGCTCAGATGCCAGAGCTGCAGGAAGGACTGGCCAAACTCAGAAGTTGAAATAGAAAAGAGATTTTTTCCGAATGGAACTTTAGCAAATAACATTCATTGGAAGAGTTTCCACAGCCCTTTCTTGCATTCCAGGCTCTGGCTCTGACACACACGTTGGTCGTACTCCAGTGGACATGAACTTCCTCACACAGATCTCAGTGCTGCTCCTCACCTCTCACATTCCAAACCCCCAGAACCAAGAGAGAACAACCTGCCGCTGGAATTCCTACACAGTTAGCACACACGTGCAGCCAGAGATGAACCTTAGTTCTGTTTTAATTTCTTCCTCCTACCAAACAGGTCACAGTTTAGCAGGAAACTCTTATTCATACTCCAATCGTTGCTAACAAACAGCTTAATGACCATTTTAACAGATTTTTCAATCCTTCAAACAACCAAAAAACTTATCTGAGACACTTCTTCATTCAAACAACAGCAATCAGAAGGAAAAGCGGAGAGGCAGGAAGCAAGGACCAGTTTTAACAAGCTCTAGTCCAAGGCATGAGGAACACAGACACCCTATTTTCAGACAACTGCTGCATCTGTGATCAATTATCAGCAAGGACCTGTCGTACGACGCTTCCAAAATCTGTTCTAGTGCTTTAGAGAAGCTGCAGCAGGAAGATTTCACTCCAAAAGTTGCAGAGACTATTTACCAAAAATCTCTTTAGAAAAATACAGTACAAGTTATGCAGGAAAAGAAACACCAAAAGTGATAATTCCCCCAACTCTGCCAGCCCTCGAAACTGCTGGCACTGCACTGCTCCAGGGCTAAATCCTCAGCATTTACAAGAAGTGAGAAACAAAGTCATAAAGAAAGCAGAAGAGATTAGGCAGACTCCAACACAGCACTGCAACTTAGAAGAAACAGCAAACTTACCAAAAGAAGAATAAAACAATTTGTGGTGCATCCTGAAGGACACAGCAACAGCCTTTTATGCTGAGATCCCACCAGACCTACCTTAGAGCACATCCCAAGGCCAGGCAGGGGGGCTGGGCTGGGCTGACCCCCTCCATTCAGACTCTTTTTTTTTTTTAAATAGGAGTTATTTATAAAGCAAAAGTAGCTTCAGCAGCAGCACAGAGGAAACAATCATGTCAGCACAAGGTGCCTTTTTCTCAACTGCCAAAGTTCCTTCACAGCTAGGAGACATTCCCAAATGAGTACAGATCTTCCAGCATTCCCGTTTCCTCCTGCAAAGGGCTCGGTTGGACTCAAGTCTCCGCCTCTAATTTAGTTTTGTCATGTCCTTCTTTCTCTAACTGTACATTCATTAGAGCTTCTGTATTTTTAAAATCTCTAACTGGTAACACTTGCATGTGTTCCCAGCCCAGTGGTATTCAGAATACGTGTCATTCATATGAGTGAAAAGGCAGAAGAACACCACTACACCCCATCCAACTGCAATGGCTTTGCCAGATGCAGAATGCTTAGCCAAGAGAGAAAGAAAAAACTGACAAGCCTGTAACTGGCCTGCTCAGAAGCAATTCAGGGAGACAGGAACAACTATTACACACATTGAGAATTTCTTTAAAATAACTGCATGAAAATTATCTTTTATCCACTTTATCCCTCCAGGAGGAGCTTCCCTGTTACCTGGCTCCTGCATGCCGAGGGGAAGGGCAAGGGAATATCAAGAATTGTCCCCACCCTTCACAGCAGTGTCTAAAACTGATATTAAAACTTGCTTGAATTCACTTCTCAAGAGGAAAAAAGGACATGACATCTGCAAAGACTTCTCAAGTCTAAGATCCATTACATTAAAGCCTCCTTTAAAAAGCCAAAGACTCAAAAGATCTTGAGTATGCTAACAAACATCATACTCTCCTGATTTATTTATTTATTTGTTCACAATTTATTCTCCGAAGTGATTGAAAACACCCAAACAGCACAGACTGGCAGGAAACAGCCCGAGACACGGGACGTTATCTGTCCTGGGATCTAATCAAAGCCTTTCCCTGGAAAGGAGCTAAGTGACAAACCACCTGCAAGAGAAGAAAAGCCCAATTCCACCCTTTGGCTGCACACACTCACCTCAGTCTGCGCTTCCTCGACCGTGAGATGGAGCGGGACCGGGAGCGGGACTTGGAGAAGGAACGGGAACGGGACCTCGATCCAGACCTCGAGCGGGAGGAACGGGACCCAGACTTGGATTTGTTAGTTTTAGACATCCTTGCAAAGCACCTGTCAGTGCACCTGAGGGAAACAGGGAAATAGAAATATTTGAGAAATGAAGCATGTGGGCTGGTTGGAGAGGGCAGGCAGCACCTGGCAGGCTGACAGATTCCAGGGACGTGGAGCTTGATAAGGCTGGAAATAGGAATGTTTGAAGTGCCTGCTAGGAACAGATGAATGGTGCTGGGCTCAGAATAGAAGGTTTATTCCAGCCTAAAGAGGAAAACTGCAAAAAGAAGAGAAGGCTCTAAACCCAGAGTAATCACAAATGAGAGTGTGACAGTTGAAGGCACCAAGTTAATGCAAACCTGGGAAGTGGCAGGGCCATGCTGTTGGCTGAGGCAAGGACACCTCTAGAGGCAAACTAGCCCGTGGAAGTGAAAATTCCATGTACTTGCAGCCACATCCCTGTCTGTGCAGCCAGCTGCCACTGCTTTAAAGGACAGGGAAGAAATAAAAAGGCTTACCATCAAAAAACCCACCCCATAAACTTTTATCTAAACTTTCAGAGGCAATCAGAAAGAGCTGATGACACTCCAAGACAGAGGAATGTGACCCTATTTGCACAGCTCTGCTCAGGTTCAATCCTGTCCTCTCTGCTTGGGCAGTTCCTGCAGTTGCTGTGATCAGTCACCAGCGTTGACCACCCAGCCAGGAGTTCTGTTGCAGCCAAAATAAATCAGATGTCCTTCCAAATATTCAGAGACAGAAGAGATTACACTGTAGCACTAAATTACTCAAAATAGCCATAATTATGAATTACCTGGGCTATTTTCAGGCATATATCAAGGTAAAGGTTAGAAAGCCCCTTAGAAGATGATTCAGGGAATAGTCTGACCACACAAACCTTTCAGTTACACCCTCCCTGATCTGTTCTCCTTTACCAATGAGCAAAATTTGCATTAATTACATATTTGAAAAGTTATCAACAAACTTCCCACCTAAAATGACTAATGAAAAAGAGCCACAAATAAAAAGGAACTATATTAGTACAAAGTTAATCTTTTTTTCCCCCACTGATTAAAAATAGAGACATTCAGGTACATAAACACAACTGATCAAGTGTGGCTGCTGCTGCTGTTATATCCATTTTAAGGAAATTCCAGAGGACTGACTTGCAATGCCTTCACTTCCAGTGGCTCTCCAAAATTACATATATGGTTACCAAAGGCTTCAACTTCTAGCAGGGCACTTCCAGGAAAAACACAATGCCCAGCAAAGGAGCAGCTGCTGGGAGAGGGGGTGGTGGTTCATCGCCAGAGCTGGGACTTTCTAGAAATGGGAAGTTGGCTTTTATTTTAAAAAATCACATTACATCCTCCTGTTCTTCCCTTTAACTATACTAAAAATGTTATATCAATTCAACTGAAGTATCTGAATATATTCCATATCAGAAAGCTTGCAAAAGAAATAACAGAATTGATGTTCCTCCTCCATTAGGAAACTACAGATGTTTTATTCCCTGTTGCCCCAGGGATGAAAATCAAAAGATACTGCCACTGAGAACCAGAGTTTGTTCTTGTGCTTGGTCATTTTTCAGGGAAATAATGTGTGAAATGATAAATTTTAAGTATTTCCTTTTAATTCACTGAATATGTCTGTTGAACCACTCCCTGCAACACTTCCTACTCTGTTGCCCACAACAATCCAACGCTGAGCACTTGAAACCAAAACATGGAAGAGGAGAAGAAAAAATGTTAACAGGGACTTCTGCAAGATACAGAAGATGTGGCACCAACTCTCAGGAAATCCCAAGAAGACCCCAAAATAGATTTTAAAAATACCTCTTTGATCTGTCTAATAGTTTTTGCCTTTCACTTTGATCTCCAGCACTTCCTAGCCAAATCACCCTGGTGTGTGCAACGTGCGCCAAACACTCACATCTTGGATTCTTTATCTCTGCCAACACTTTAAAGTTGATTCATTCCTAACCCATGAAGTAACTGCTTCCAGGATAGAAAGAGAGTTGCTATGCTCTATCAGCACTCAAAAGGTTAAACAAACTGCACACTGGAGTCACGTCAGCTCCTCTGAGTTAACTGCAGTTGTAAACTTACTGTGATACACATTTAGTTTTAAGAATGACTGACTCAGATAAAATACGTTCAGCAAAATACCCTGCTCTGAAAGCATCTGTTCTTATAAAAAGGATTTTATATTTTTTAAATGAAGAGGTGCCTGTGAGTGAAGCAAAGGCAAACTCTGAGAACAAAAGTAGCTGCTGACCTCCCATTCCCATTTTTCCTCTGCCATTCCCATTTTTCCCCTGCCCACAGAGCACACAGCTCCTGGAGATGCTGTGTCTGACCCTGAGCAGGGACTGCAAGCAGAAGCATTTGCACAGTGCTATGGGGACTCATTCTTAATCTGCCCTGCCAGAGTTCCACACCCTTCCCACAGCCACAGAACCCCCCCAACACCAGCTCCTGATGCTGCTGCCTGATCCAGGTCTCCTCTCCCAGCAGGCAAGTGTGACTGCACACATCTGGAGGGCATGTCCTGCTGGAAGCACTGCCAGGGATTTTCAACTTTCGTTTTTTGGTTTGTTTCTTCTGCAGACCCTGTCCTAAGCTGTCCAGCAGATCTTCCCAAGGACTATAGTCTCCCATACAAAAACATCTGCTGTTTTTGGATGTGATCTGTGTGCTGAGTTTAGAAGTTCTGGTAAGGCATCACCCCTCCCCGGGAAACAGACACCTGGACTGCTTGTTCATCTGCCATAAAACCACACTATAGAGCAAACTTTCCTTTCTCCATTCCCAAATCCTCAGGGCAATCCAGCAGACCATTGATGGGAACAATAGAGGAGCAAATGCTTCCACTAAAGCACCACGATGGACTTTGCCCAGAAGGCAAACTAATGTCATGAAACAGTGGCAGGAAAGTTAATGTTTTACTTCCTGACAGAACCCAAAAGAAAAGCACAACTCTGCTTCATTCTGCAGCAATGAAAAAAGGTCACCATTGAGAGTCTCTCACAGCTATGCACTTCCATGAGCTTCCACAGCTTTGGAATTTAAACGTTCACAATAGTCAAGGAAAACTTTTAAGGCCACTGACTGAAATCACTGCAATGCTCAAGCAAAGAACAAAAGCTGGAGGAGGGCACACAGCACAATATGGGATTTAACACTTAGATCAGTGTGACATTTAATGATGTGGCCAGTTATGGTATGTGGGGGAAGCACTCCTCTCCTTCCAAAAATCACCAGGGCGTAAATCCAAAGATTAGTCAATATAGCATTAAAAAAAAAAAAAAAAAAAAAAAAAAAAACCCAAAACAAAAAA
>VWZU01007717.1:153506-172938 GCA_013397095.1 Sterrhoptilus dennistouni | reverse complement strand
GGCGGCCCGCTCCCGTTTGTGGGAAGTTCGCACCCAAAACGCTTCCCTGGCGTGTCTCGCTTCCCCTCTCCAGCTCATTCCGCGTTATCAGGAACTGAGAGATGGAGCCTAAAGCTCCAGAGCTGAACTCGAACGCTGGGTCAAACCAGATCGAATTCATTAATTTTTAATGCAAAATGAGTAATAAAAAAATAAAATCGGGGGGGTTCTCCCTCTGTGGCCGTGAGGAGGTGCTGGGTCGGACTTGGCTGCCCCCTCCTGCCTCTCCACACCCCAGGGGATTCTTTTCTAGGGAGTCAGCTCCTTAAATACAACGATTATGTAAAGAATTGTGTTAATTCACTGAAGTTCTGACACTTCCATAACCATAGAGCAGATGCATAATGTGGAGACTGTCAAATAATAAAAATACCGGGAAAGGTTTGGGCACTTCAGTTACATCAAATGAGCTGAAATTTTTAATTTTTTTTGTCCAAATCTGAATTTAGGAGTTTGCCTTATTGTATCAGCCAAAGTTACCTTTAATATCAATGTCTCAGCAATGTGAGATCAGCTCTGGGTGTGCTGGGGCTGATGGTGGCCGTGGCTCACCTGGATTCCCTCCATCCATCCCCATCCCCTCTCCACCTCTGTCTTTACTAAAACTAAAAATCCCTTAAAACCAACACTGCCTGTTCTGCATGTCTGTTAAATTCTCTGCCAAGTCTCTGACTCCAGCTGAGCCAAAGGAACTTCCACCTTGTCATTCTGTTGATGTGAATTACACAATCTTTAGTTTTCTGAGGGGAAAGCTAATTTTTAAGTAAAACTCCCAAAAGAATGTGTGAGTTCTTTAGATCCAAAGTGGAGCAACAGCTCCCAGCAGCCCAACTAGTTGTTTTCATACCTGAAGCCTTAAAGTTCATCACATTCCACTCCCTGCCATGGGCAGGGACACCTTCCACTGTTCTGGATTGCTCCAAGCTCCAAGTGTGGCCTTGGACACTTCCAGGGATCCAGAGGCAGCCACAACTGCTCTGAGCACCCTGCACCAGGGCCTCCCCACCTTCAGGGAGAAAAAAGAATTTTTTTCCTAATCCATGAACAAGACAAGGTGGAATTCCCTGTGTCCTCTACAAACCCAATTTCTATTTGTTTGGGGGTGTTTCCTCTGTGTGTTTGTTGTGGCTTTGTGTGAACTTATGGTGATCTGTGTTGTCACTTAACTCTGATCTTGTCTCTTTTCCCTCCCTGCCTGCTGCTGCTTTCATTCTCTAGTATTGGTATTTGCCATTCATTTCACCTTCTGCCTCTCTGCAGCTCATGGTAGGTGACAGATCCCAGGTCAGCCCCTGTGATCCCTCTGCATGCCAAAACTGACAGCAGAAACCAGTGCTGGGGGTTTGTTTGTTCCCCAAGACACTTCCTTTCGCAGAGTTTTGTTCTGCAGCCTGCAGACCTTGTTAATCACTGGTCTGGCTTCATGGCTCCCAAAAAAATGCTCTTTGACATGATTTAAGGGTGAGGATTGAAGGTAGTGGCTGGGAGAGGAGAACTTTTCCCTTTTTTCACAAATTTTCTGCAAATCTGACAATTGTGCAAAGAAAACATGAGCGACTTTGGTCTTGGCCAGTCCCAGAGTGGACGTGCACAGCACCTGAGTGCTGAGCTGGCCTGGGTTTGGCCTCCCTGAGCCTATTCTGGGTCTGAGGAGGTGATTTCAATCTGTGAAACAAATTCTGTGCCTGGACAACTTTCTAGGACCAGAAGAGTCCTTTTTCTTGGTACAGAATTTCATAAATCCCTGACCAGAGGAGCATTTTGGGCCTGTTGGGAGGACCAGAACTGGAGCCTGATGGGCACTGCCCGCCTGTGACATGTTCATGAAACAGAGGGAAGAGTTTGAGTCAGATCTCAGCTCTAGGCCTGTGGCTGAGGTAAATTCAGGGCCCTGCCATGGCACCTCCATCTATCCAGGAGGTGCTGGTCTCTTTCCCAAAATCCCAGAATAGTTTGGGTTGAAAGGGATCTTCAAACTCATCCAGTTCCACCTCCTGCCAAGGGCAGGGGCACCTTCCATAGACCAGGTTCCTCCAAGCTCCTGTTCAGAGGAGAATGCATTTGTTGCCAGAATTGGAGCTGGGATCTCTCCTTATTAAGCACCAGATTGCTTTGAGACAGCAGGTCCCTGTTGCCCTCCCCGTGCCGAGGGCTGGACACGGAGGCAGCGGAGCCCGGGCGGGTTCTGGTGGGTGAATCCCTTTTCCTGTGCGCAGAACTCGGAGCTCTTCACGCTGACCTACGGCGCCCTGGTGACCCAGCTCTGCAAGGACTACGAGAATGATGATGATGTCAACAAGCAGCTGGACAAAATGTGAGTGGATGCACAGATTGTGTGGATCTGCCATGCCAGAGCTGTGTGGAAACTGGGATCACAGCAGTGATCACAGCAGGGATCACAGACACATCTCTGTGCTGCTCCAGGAGCAAAATCCTGGCAGGCTGAAGTTATTTGACACTGACATTTCTCAGATTAGACTTTACTTCTTCGCTGTCTTCTTTTATAAATATTTGTTGTCTGTCGCTGTTTTGGACACAAAAAAGACAAGCAGGCAGCAGCAGGTCAAGCAGCAAAAGTTCTGATTTAATTTCTGACTCCATCTACATATATACACTTTGTAAAGAAGGCAAAGATTGGCCAAAAAGGTCACCACCTTATGAACATCATTGGTGAACATCACTATCAATCACATTCCTCCTCCCAGAGAAGAAATATGTAAACACAATAGATAATTTCTAAAAATACATACAGTTTACATGAAGCAGCGTGAGACTCATGCTGTGAAGGTTCAAAGACTCAAAAGCAAGAAAATTCAGGGCCACAGTTGTCTTTCTAAAGCTGTGTGCTCTGGTCCCTTCACAGGGGTTACAACATCGGTGTCCGGCTCATCGAGGACTTCCTGGCCCGTTCCAATGTTGGGAGGTGCCACGATTTCCGTGAAACTGCAGATGTTATTGCAAAGGTAAATGTCCAGGCACAGCTTTGTCAGGTTTTTGGGGGGGTTTTGCACTCACAGGACTGTTCTGAGAGTTTGATGAACATTTTGGGGAGGGGAAAAAAAAGCTTTATCCCAAGTACTGCTGGCTGGTGGGAACTGGGAGAAAGGAGAGATGTTTGCAAACCCCTTGAGTAATTTTACAAAGATCAAAGCTGTGCTTTTGCCTCACCTGTTCTTGTTCCTCCTGTTTGCCACAACAGATTGCATTTAAGATGTACCTGGGCATCACTCCAAGCATCACCAACTGGAGTCCTGGGGGTGATGAGTTCTCCCTAATCTTGGAAAACAACCCCTTGGTGGACTTTGTGGAGCTCCCTGACAACCACTCAACCCTCATCTACTCCAACCTGCTGTGTGGGGTGCTGCGAGGTGCCCTGGAGATGGTGAGCCACATCTCTCTTTCCCTTGGGATGGGTGTATGGATAGCCAGGTGTCAGCAGATCCTTGAGTTCTGGTCCATGTTCATGACTTCTGGGTTTGCTTTGGGCTTGAAACACATTCCCAGGAGAAGGGCAGAGCTGCAGGAGCACTTGGCTGCTGTCATGTGTGGCAGCTGAGGCCCAGCTGTGGTGCCTGAGCCCCTTCAGCTCATGACCCAAGTTCAGGCACTTTGTATCTCCCTGAGTTTGTATGGAGCTCCAAAATCCTCACTCTGCAACTGCTGTGAGCCCTAGCTGGGAATTGGTCAGGATTTGAGAGCTTTGTCTCAAATTTAGGACTATATAGAGCTCTGTATGTCATGTCATGCCCTTGTCATGTCACTCCAGGACCATTCAGTCCCTGGAGAAGCTGCTGTGAAGAGGGAGTTACCAGCTCCTCTCTACTCTTCCCTCACTTAGGTGCAGATGGCTGTCGATGTGAAGTTTGTCCAGGACACCCTGAAGGGCGACAGCGTCACAGAAATACGGATGAAGTTCATCAGGAGGATTGAAGACAACCTTCCAGCTGGGGAGGAGTGAACCACGGCCCCATCTCACTGGGGACTGGAGGGACCAGCTGGGTTTGGCCATTAGCTTTCCTCACAGATCCATAGGGATCTCCTGCCCCTGCACACTCAGACTGACTCACTGACTATCTCAGATGTTATTTTCTTCTACTCTCACTTCCATCCTCTGTAGAAGACGATTGTCTGGTTGGTGTTTATTTCCCAGGTTCATTCTGAAGCTTTTTCATCAGGTGGTGTCCTTTTCCCTCCCCCTGGGGGCTTCCTATGCTCAGTTTCCAGTTGTGACCTGGGCTGTGTGAGAAAAACTGCTCAGACTCCAGGAGAGCTCCAGTCTCTTCACATCTGCATCGGTGAAGAGTTGGAAACCAAGAATTGGAGACCAAGCTACAAGAGCCCACTGATTCCCTGCTAAACCCTGTCCTTCCTTAAATGAGGTGTTTAAAATCCATTTGGAGATGTGTGTAGTGTTTCTGTAGATCAAACTGGCTTCCTGCACTTGATTCTGAAGTCACTGGCAAATGCAGGCTTGATCCAAAGGGGTGGCTGAGGAGAGCTGTTGGAGTGCTGGCACCAGGGCAGGGGGAAAAAAAAATCTCCCAAAAATCAGGGAGTTCCATGGCCTTTACAGTGTCCCTCCCCCAGAAGCCTCACCACTCCCCTCTCAGGAGGGGAGGAGGTCAAACTCCAGTGGAGCAGTAGGAACTATTTTACATATGGAGAAAGATTGGCTAAAATGGCATTGATGCTCCACAGTGGGCACAGCCCAGGGCTGTTTGAGGGGTCACAGAGTGAGAACCAAACTTGGGCTGAGGCCTCAGACGTGTTAAAGACATTTCAGGCTCTCTTGTGCTGTTGGGGGATGTAAAGGCTGCATGGTGTGGAGGTGATGTCAAGGTTTGTTCTCACTGGTGTCCAGGCAACAGCAGAATTTCCCAGTTATTTGGCACTTGCTGCTCTGAAAAATAAACACATAAAGAATTGTTAGATAACAAAAAGCAAGAGATTGGAGCATCAGCTTCCTCTGCCACCCAGAGCCAGAGAACACAGGAATTGGGTTCCCAAATCACTTTACGTAGCATGAAGGCACAGCCCCTCGAGGTCTTTGTGACCTCCAGAATTTGTGTCGGTTGATGCCCGAATGTGAGGTGAGATGGAGCAGCCCACTGCTTGTGCTGCTCTTTTTTGGCTTTTTTGGAGGAATGTGGGGTCATCTGGCACTGGATGGCTTACCCTGTCCCTTTTTTGGCCCCAAAGAGTCCATTTGGATGCCCTGTGAAGGGCCAGTGAGTGGCTGTCAGAGCAGTCAGAGGCATGGGGGTGGCCCAGCAGTGGCAGGTGGTTGTTGGTGGCAGAGATGCCACATGGTCATGTTGCAGAGCTCAAAACCATCCCTTATTTCTCATTGTTGACCATTCCAAGTCACTTTAAAGCTGCATTTTAGAAGTAATTGCATTAAAAGAATTGCGGTGTCAATTCTTTGGTTTTCTCTTTCCTGTGTTCTGGTGGTGGGTGCTGGTGGGCAGTGACAGCAGGGGCTCAACCCCTGCCCAAGGCTGGCAGGGGTGACAGTGGTGACAGGGTGTCCAGGGCTGGCAGGGTGATGGCAGAACTGCACCAAGAATTCCTGGCTGCCGGCAGGCCTGGAAGCTGCTGCCTGGAGGAACCTGCCCAGTATTCCACACACGGAGAGACTGGGGGCAGACACTCAGTGTGGCTGGCTTGAAGTCTGAATCCACTCTCTGCTCAGTGGCTGGGACTCTACTGCCAGCCCGAGGCAGCTGCTGTAGAGCCAGGACTCTCTGTGGGCGTTTACAGTGGCAAAAAATCACCTGGAGGGGCATCTGAGCCTCCTCTGCTGCCAGCTCGGTGCTGCTCCATGGCTGGCATCGGCCATGTAGTGCTGCTGCCAGGAGACAAGGAACAGCAAGGGCTGCTCTCCAGGAGCAGTTGATGCTTCCCTTTCTTGTGTAAGTGCTCCCCAGGAGCCCTGCTCTGGTGGGATCTCTGCTCTGTGTTTGCAGGCATTCTCTGCTCCGGGGTCACCCTGCAGTCACACTCCATCCCCAGCACGGAGTGCCCAGGACTGTGCCCTGAGGATGGGGAAGTGACTTTCTTTTGCAAGAAAGTGTTTTTTTTTCTCTGGAGCTGGCAAGCACCACGTGCTGCTGGCCTGGCCAGGAGTGGGAGCCAGCCAGGGCAACCCCAAACAGCCCCAACGTGCTCCTGAGGCTGTGTCCCAGAGGGCCTGGGGGGAGTGAGATCCCTTGTCCTCACCCCTGCAGAGAGTGGATCCTGGACTCCTGCTCCCAGCCCCTTGGGAATTACAGTAATTTGCTGGGGCGACAGGGTCAAAACCAGCCCAGACCTTCTGGAAGAACAAAAAGCAGAAATTGCATTAAGTAAATTAAAACTGTCTACTACTGAGCAGCTCGCTGCAGACAAGGGAGAATATGCAAAAAGCTCTGTTTGAAACCTACTAAATATTACCATGTGCTGTTTATAGGAAACAAATGGGGAAAGGCATCTGCATCAATAAACCCCAACGTGGCTGGGCTTGGACTGAAGCCTTTCCACGGCTCTCGGTTATTGAATACCCGTCGCTTTCATGTGGTGCCAGCCCTGACCCCTGACACATACCGCGGAGGGGAAAGTTGACTTGTGGGAATAATAGACATTCCTAGTGAGCAATTTAACCTGGCAGGAAAAGAGGCGACTTCCAGCCTCTCACATCCCTGCGTGATATTGGAGATGACAATAGCAACAAGTCAAGGAAGGAGGGGGGGGATGTGGGACATGGGGTGGGGGCGGTGCTGGAGACTGACACTGTGGGACCCCAGTGCTTTGGAGTGAGCCCCCCATCCACCAGCCTGAGCACCCCTTGATGGCATCAGCCACAGCTCTGTGTCCCAGCCACATCCCAGGCTCCCACAGCAGCGGGGTGCAAGAGGTTGGTGGAGTGCCCTCAGAGGTGGAAGGAGCTTTCCAGCCCTTGTCCCTCTCTCTCCTGCAGGAAAGTGGGACATTGGCTGATGGAGCACACTGGCAGGAGCTGAAGGTCAATGTGTGACTCACAGGGTCCAGGGTGAGGGTTTAAAGCAGTTCATGTACTCAGTGTAGGGACAACCTGGCCAATATTGGAAAACCTGGACAACCTGGGTACTTCTGGCTGGTGGTGAGCCCCAGCCATGAACCAGGTGGTCCCTTCTCTACTCTCCAGCGAGAAGCAGAGTTCCCAGCCCCACTCCTGTCACCTGAAACAGACTGGGTGACATCCTGGACACTGTGCAGACCCCACAATCCAGCACTTGCTGAAGGGGCAGCGATGGTGCCAGGAGAGGATCCTGGATGGGACAAGAGAATCTCTCTGGGAAAGAAGTGTTTCCGGGCTGGTGTCCTCATTGCTGGGGCAGCTCCCACAGCTTTCAGCCAGATGTGCTTGGCCAGGGTGCCAGGCACTCTCTGAGGCCGTGCGAAGGATCTTTCACCCTCAAGGGCTCGTGCACTAGGGATGGGGCTTGTTGGCAGGGCTGGTGTGGTGCTGGTGGCCACAAGGGACAGGTGGGTACCAGCCAGTGGAGCCAGCAGGGACAGGCAGGTACCAGCCCCTCAGGGGGCTCTGGCCTCGTGTCCCTAAACACCTGCCACATCCAGCTGTGGGATGCTCAGCTGTGGGTACCACTCAGGTGGGGATCCGACTCCCCCCAGATGCCCAGCTGTGCCCAACCTGGCTGAGCATCTCCCCACGCTTGGCACCACACAGGCACCAAATCCATGAGAACACGTTCTCTGGCTGATAATGACCTGGCGACTTTGGCTACCTGGATGTTTTTATAACCCTTCCTGGGCCTCTGGGCCAGCTGACAAAATCCTCTCGCAAGGCAAAGCCACGCTGCACCCCCCTGCCCTGGCCCAAACGCAGTTTCCAAAGCTGGGAATGCCTCTGGCAGCAGCGCCGGGTCAGGGCAGCCCTTTGGCGATGCTCCTTGGCACCCGCCCTCCCGCAGCATCCCTTGCCAAGGCGAGGAAGAGGAGGAGGTGTCTGCAGTTCCTCCCTCGGGTCAAGGGACACAGGAGCAGCCCCGGCAGCGCTGCTCGGAGCTGAGCCACATTCTGGTGGCGTTTGGTATTTGGGGTGACGGGAAGGAAGCTCCATTGTTCCTCTTTTATTGTTTTGTGTTTCCTAAGCGGGATCGGCACCCTCCTCCCACGCTCTGCCCGGCCGCGGAGAGGATCCAGCCCTGTGAAAGCCAAAGCTGAGCCGGAGGCGGCTGCTGAATCCTGGGCGAAGGGAAAGGCGGGGAGAACCGTCCTTGTCCCAGCACAGACGGGCCACCAGAAGCACAGGCAGGGCTGTGGCAAGGGACAGGACACATCTCGGTGTCCCCCTGCCCACAGTCAGGTCTGTGCTCCCGGGTCTCCGCGGTGCTTTGCTCCTCTATGTGGAACAATTCCACCAGCTGCAATGGGAAGGGCTGGTGCAGCCGCAGGGAAGGAGGGTGACATTGGCCACGCCACCATTCCCAGCCCAGTGAGGACGCCAGTGCTCTCCCTGCATGGGACAGTCCAGTCCCCTGTACCTCCTTCCACCCCAAACCCCAATAATTCAAACCACAGCACCGCTGTCCCAGCAGCAGCACCTCCATTCCCCTCTGGAAGCTGCTCTCAGCTGCCGGTGGTGCAGGATGTGGCACTGGGACAGTGTCCTGTGGGGCTGAGATCCACCCAAAACTGTGCTGGATCCCATGGGATGGGAACAGCATTGGCTTTGCACCATAAACACCAAAGCCATGAGCTCACTGGACCCTGGGACAGCAGGGCAGTGCTGCTGCAGCCTTCCTGAATTTCCACAGGAAAATTTCCATTTTCCCAGCTGCAGCCAGGACTCTGAGAGAGCCCAGCATGCTGGGTTTGCCCAGAGGCTGCTCGGGAAGCTGCTCGTGCTGAGCAGCCTTGGCCCAAAACGACAGCCAGAAACAGGCAGGAATTTCGATGAGAAATGTTTGTTTTCTTTTAAAATAGTTTTAATTGTGGCTTAGGAGTGAGGGAGTCTCTGGAATGGTTGCTCTTTCCCTGAGCCTGTGGTGAATGAGGGGTTTGGGGCTGAATTGCTGGCAAAAGCAGGTTTGATATAATTTTGTCACTCTACTTCTTATGGTGTAGATAAATCACACCAAGAAAAATAGGATTAAAAACGGTCTGCAATGATTTAGATGGAAATGGGGAGGGAAAAAGGAAGAGAGGAAAAAGTCAGGAATGCAAGGGGGTAAGGGACACTCCCAAGCTGTCACCAGGCACAGAGAGGATCCCCTTACTAAATTTAGCCTCAGATTGGATCAGTGGATTAAGTCTAAAGGATTTACCAACACTTAATCATAACAATACCTCATTAACACAGCAATAGCAGCACCTGATCAATTGAATTATTTAACTCATACAAAAATGACTCAAATGGGATTTTCTATAATCATCACTCTAATTGAATTATAAATCTAAAGTAGCAACATCCATGATGCGCACACACATGGAATTAAAGAGGCTGCACAAAGGAACAGTCCTGTGAGAAACTCCCCTTGAGTTCAGCAAAATACTCACATTGATGCATCTTCTCAATGGTGAAGGGTAGAGCCCCGTGGTGTGGGGGGTATCAGCCCAGGCTCCATCATCATCATCATTGGTCCTCTGGGTATCACAGGCAGGATGAGCTCCAAGAGGAATTCTGCTCTGAGGAAGATCCTGGCTCAGCTGCTGCAGCCCAGGAGAGCTCAAAGGGTGTCACTCAGGACCACTGGTTACAGGGTTGTGAGATGACTGACTTCAGGCATCAGTGAATTCCCATCCTAGCCGCGATCCCAATTGGTAGCTATGGGAATTTTCCTAGAAGTGTCCAATAACTAAAATATGATTCCGCTCAAGCTGTTTTTCAGCAGAAAAATAAAGTCTTGAGGCTGTTTGTGAGAGAAAACAGGAGCTCCTGAGAGACCAGGAATTCTGGGAGCAGAGCTGGTTTCTGATAAGTTCAAGGGAGGCCACCTGCCCAGAAAACACTAATTAAAGTGGAGACCTAATGAGCCAGGCTGTCCCTGATCCCATCCCGTCCCCCAACCCCGATCCCATCCCCAACCCCATCCTGTCCCTGCTATGGCAAGTGGCTCACCACAAGCAGGAGTGAACCAGATGCCTGGATGACCAGGGATGGCTGCAGTCAAGACTTCCAAACAGTTCATTTAACAGAGAAATGAGAAAACAATTTGAAAATTTAAAACCAATCCCCTCCCTGAATGAAATGAAGCCCCAGACGTTCCTTGCAGCCCCAGGATCCCGTTGGCTTCTCCCTGCCTGTCACAGAGACACAGGAGCTGACTCGGGGGAAAGTGCTCGCCAGAACAATGTCTCTTTTTTTTTACAGCAAAAAAATGTTGATTTTATTTTAATTACTGCTAGCGCTGACATCCAAGAGCTCAGGGAGAAGTTGCCAGGCGCTGGGCTGGCTCTGCCCTGGGCTGTGGCTCCTTGTCCCTGTCCCATGGCAGGCACAGAGCCCCCCACAGCTGCCCGCGTGCCCCGGCTGGAGCCAGGGACTGCCCGGGGCTGGGACCAGCCTTGTGGCCTCTTGCCCAAGCTCTCGGCCAGGGCTGTCACTGCTCCCCAGGCCCTGCAGCGCCGGGCCATTGCTGGGAAAGACTCTTGAGCAAGATGCCACCGAGGAGCTGGAGGGTGTTCCCTGCCAAGGGGGAGAAATCCAGCGGCTTCCTCGAGCATGGAACACTGCAATGACCCGGTGGGACCTCTGCTTGCCTCGTGCTGAGGAGCCTGGAGGGGACAGAAAGGCAATGAGGCTGCCCTGGCCTCCTGCATCCCCCCAGCCTCCCTTCACTCCCACATCCCCTGAGCTCCCGCATCCCTTTACTCCAGGGTTCAGCATCCCTCTGTCCCACACTCCTGCATCCCCCAGGCTCCCCCATCCTGGCTGGGCAGGGCACAGAGCACCGTGCTGTGGGTGCTGGCTGGCCTGGAGCTGGGGAACTGCGTGTTAACCGGGACATTCCGGGGAGCAGAGCCCCAGGAATGAGGAAGCCAGAGCGGGTACCGTAGTGGAAAGGGCTTGGCACGGGCTGTGGAAAATGGAGGCCTAGAGAAATGTGACAGCAGGCTGGCCTGGCCGGCAGTACCACACAGGCATAGTTAAGCCTTCAAGCCTGCCATTGTTCTCCCCTAATTATTCCCACTCCCTGAGTATTACACCCCATAATTCAGGAAAGCTGAGTAATGGAAGAAACAACAGCAATTTTAATCTCTCAGTACCGGTGGTCTCCACCAAAAAAATGCTTTCAAGAGCTCTGCGGTTGTGACTTCCTCGGTTTGGTGGGCAGTGCAGGGGAGGGGGAGCACGGCCACCGGCCTGTGGGTGCTCAGCTGAGACTGGGGACCAGGAGGCCAGCAGGGATGGGACCAGGACCTTGCTCCAGGTGATGGGAGAGGAACATGCTGGATGCTGGGAGTATCCTCACCAGGTACCACATGAGCCCCATGGCAGCTGGGTTGGCACTGGGGTGATTCCAACTGGGGGCAGCCCCTTGTCCCCTGCACAGGGGGACCTGGTGTCCTCAGTGGGGAGAGAGAGCTGGGCAAGGCACTCTCACTGTCAACACTGGATCTTCTGTTCTGGGCTAAACCACACAGAACTGGGCATCAGTTTTTTGGTCAAAACATGTTTTCCTTCCTGGGATCTGGCTTTCAGGAAAGGAAATTCTGAACTCCCTAGAAATGCTCTTGCTTTTTGACAAAAGCCACTGCGGGTTTGTTCCCTAAGGAGCAAGCTCTGGGTAAACACATTCCCCACTCCTGCAAGGAATGAGACCAGGAGTCAGCACTGGTAGCACCAGGGTGCTTTGGAGACCCCCACATGGGCAGGAGGGACCCCCAGCCCTGCCTGTGTCCCTCTGCCCACTCCAGCACCCCTGGCCAAGCCCAAACACCTGCACTGTCCTGCCAGCCCTGTTCCCACTGTGGCTCTGAGCAGGAGTAAATGTGATTGGTGGGTCAAAATGAGCCTTTGTCTGATTTAGCATCACATGCTCATCAGATCCTGGGGAGCAGGAAGAGGAGGATGGGCAGCAGTGCCCTCAATGGGGCCAGAACTGAGCTGGGACCAGGCACCTATGGTGAACAACTCGAAGCCAGGATGTCTGCCAGCCTTTATCTATCCTTCCATCCTTCCATCCCTCCCTCCTCAGCTCCGAGATGCAGTAAAAGCACCAAAATAAGGGCAGGTCTGCCCTGCCCCAGCTTCCTGCAGGTACAACACTCACCTGCTGTAAACAACCATGACCATCTTCCCTCCTCTTGGCAGTTTTGGCAATAGCAATGCTCACTGGAATAGTCACAGAGCCAGGCAGGAACCTGACACACTGAGGAGCCCATCAGGGGTGTGCAGGGATTGTGCTGGAGCTGAGGGGACAATGCCAGTGGTTTTGAGACACAGTTCAGCATCACCTCTCAGCAGCTGCTCTGAAGTTTGGCTGCAGGGTGCCCAGGTCTCTGTTACATTTAGCAAAACAACGGGAGGTCACATCCCTCACCCCAGGTACGAGCTGGGACTATAGCCCTGCCACCCTGGGAGCCACAGGACAAGCCACCAGCCCTAAGGGACAGATGACCCCACTGCCACCCCTTAGGGCTGGCCCTAATGACATTACACATCCCCTAATGACCCTAATGACCCTAATGCAGGGCAGGCAGGGTGGGATGGGGTGGCCGAAGGTGACGGTGGGCGCTGTGTCTGTGTGGTCTGAGCCATCTGGATGCACTTACAGCAATACTGCAGCAATTGCGGAAAGATCAAAACTCGTCAGGCCAACCTTGATTCCCGGTGCATTTTTTGCATTTTTGAGGACTCGAGTCTATAACCTGACAGCGGGAGGGGTGTTGCCTGCACAGCCCTGGAGCTCTCCTCACAGAGTCTGGGAGTGATGCCTGGGCTGCCCCAGTGCCACTGCAAGATCCCTGGGAATGACCCTGAGGAAATGGTGTTGGGTTCTTTGTCTGTACCCAGCACTCAGAGCAGGCACTGCATCTGCTGGGGGGTCAAATCCCTGAGCAGGGCCCTGCTGAGACCCTGCTGCACCCCAGGGCTCCTGCCCACAGTGATGGGAGGGGGCCTTCCAGGTGTCCCCAACCCTGGGGCCAAGGGAGATGGCAAGAAGGAAAATGACCCCCACACCTAGCCTAGGGAACAACATGGTCCCATCCATCCCCACCTCCCTCCTGGGGCTTCCCATCCCCTTTGAAAGTCAGATGGGGAAACTTGTCCCACTCAACAAGGGACATAAAGGGTTTGAGATTGTGACAGCTGTGGTTGGCTTACACTGTGCTGCTGTCACCTCACTGCTGTGCCTGGGAACGTCCTGGTGACAGCCATGGCTGGGGAATGGCTGGGGCACTGGTGCTGTACTGGACACACTGGAGTTCCACTGTCACCTCTGAAACAGGGGATTCCCTGCAGCCCGTGATGAAAACTATGGTGAGGGATGTTGTATCCCTGCAGCCCATGGCACTGCAGCACTGTGGCAGCATGGCCCTCAACAGCAGCTCCTCTGAGAAGTGGCAGCCCTGGAAATGAATCATCAGCTCAGCCCTTATGCCCCTCCAGAGCAATGGACAGGGCACAGGGGTGTCAGAGGGGGCACAGAGGTGTCAGAGAGGGCACAGAGGTGTCAGAGAGGGCACAGAGGTGTCAGAGAGGGCACAGAGGTGTCAGAGAGGGCACAGAGGTGTCAGAGAGGGCACAGAGGTGTCAGAGAGGGCACAGAGGTGTCAGAGAGGGCACAGAGGTGTCAGAGAGGGCACAGAGGTGTCAGAGAGGGCACAGAGGTGTCAGAGAGGGCACAGAGGTGTCAGAGAGGGCACAGAGGTGTCAGAGAGGGCACAGGGGTGTCAGAGGGGGCATAGGGGAGGTGGGTGCTGCTCTCATGCCAGTCCTGCCCATGTTGACTGACTGGTTCAGTCATTAGCAGAACTGGGGCTGTTTGGTTTTCCCTTCTCCTCCTGGAAAGGGGCCACTTACTGTTTTACAACTAAAATAACAAATTATTTCATAAAGGCTGGAGCTGCTGGGAGCTCTTGGGTCTGCACTGGGGCTGGCACAGGCCCCCTCCCTGGTGCTGCCACAAACCACGTCCCAGGGTCCCCAAAATGGGCCCATGTGGAGCACACAGCTCCCACCAGCACAGGCAAAGGGGGCACAAGGGATGGAGAGTGAGAAAAGGGAGCAGCAGGGTATGTGGAATGTCCCCATGATTATCTGTCCCTGGTGATGGCCATCCCTCCATGGGGACACCATCCCTGCTGCTGCCCAGGGACCCTCAGCCCTGCCTTCATCTCTCCAGGGGGAACAGGCTCCGTGCAGAGCTGAGGCTGCAGCAGCCCCAGCCCCCCAGGATGGCATCTGCATCCTGTGGCAGTGCCACATCCCGAGCACTTGGCTTCCTCTGGGAAAGGGATGCTGAGCTGTGCCCCAGCTTCCTCTGCCGGGAAAGGCGATGGGAACCAGCCCTGGTGCCCGCTCCCTGCCCTCCTCTCTGGAGCTGCTCACGCACTGTCTGGCCCTGCAGGCGGATCTCAGAGCTCTGCAGGATGCAGCACCCACCAAACAGGGCCCCCCCACGGCCCCTGCCCAGGGCGACCTGCTGACAGCCCCAACAATTGTGCAGCTGATAAAAAAAACCTTAAAAATTCACACTTGCCCTTCCCTATCCATGCCCACGGTGGCCCCAGTGCCAGCCTGGGATGGGAGATGGATGGGGGCTGGAGGAGCTGAGCTGGGGGTGCCAGGAGCTTGGAGCCTGCCAAGACCTGGGCTGATATCTCTGCTCTGCCAGCCTGACCTTCTCAGAGAATGACCCCCATAAAATGAAGCAGCAGCTGTTTGGTAAACAGGGAAAAGTTCTGGTTTTTTTTTTTGTTTTTTTTTTTTTTTTTTTCTGTTTTACAACTAGTTTACTGCCTAAACATTTCAGCAGCTCAGCAGAGCACCAGGACAGCAAACTTCCTCTGTGTGCTCTGGGCAGCTCCCAGACAGGCTGCAGGAACCTGCTCTCATCCCATGGGATGGGTCCCCATTACTCATGGGAGCACCCACCCCACCACCAGTGCAGGAATGGCACAGGGAGGAAGGATACAAATGGGAGGGTGACAGCACCTGGGCGAGCCTGCTCCTGACAGCCCCTCTCTCGAACCAGCTCCTTTCAGAGACAGCTGGGTGCTGTGGGGTCACCCCAGCTCTGGCTTGGAGCAGCCTCCAGGACGCAGGGACTCCATTCATGCACAGCTCTGGAGGCAGATTTACTAGCTCATAGCCAGGGGTGTTTATGGTGGGCTGGAATGTGCGTCCCCAGCACGTGATGAATTTACAACGTGCCAACGAGTGGATTTATTCCAACACCACTGTCAGTGAATTAATCACAGCAGCCACGGGAAGGCTGGATGTGCAGGTGGGGAGAGATGCCCGGAGAGGGAGGGGCTGGGGGCACATGGGGGCATCCCAGGGACGGTCCTGCCTCTGGCTGTGTTGAGCTGTGATGAGCTCCGGGGCTGCCACATCCCCTCCAGCACTTCTGGGAAGAGCCAGCAGCCTCCAGGCCTGCCCTGGGGAGAGATTTAAACTTCAGCTTCCAATTCCACGTGCCATTTCCAAACAGAGGTCCGGGGGCCGCCAGCTACCACCTGGGCTGGTGCTCTGCAGACAAGGGAGCCCTGGAAACCGTAGGTGAGTGCAGTTTTTCCATGCATATGTATATAGGAGCAGAGTCAGCTGCCAAAGTAAATACAACCCTTCCCTTTCCAAAAATGTCCTCCAGGAATTGTAAAGGATCCTGGAGCAAGAATTCTGTCTCAGATCCTTTTTGCTTTCTATTGGGGGAAGTGTATAACTCGCTCCGATTCAGCCCGAGCAAAGGCAACGTGAGAATGGGTATTTTATTTTATGGCATGCACCAAAGGTGCTGGGAGCCGGAGCCACCATGTGTACCCCGGGCAGGGCTCACGCAGGAAAACAATCCCAGTAAAGAGCTTTACAGCCACCGAGGAATGTGGAACCTCCACCAGCTCGGCCGAGCCTTGCAAAGCTAATTGCTTTGGGATTTGCTCTTTGGGGGGGGGGTTGAGTCTCCATGGTTGCTGCCTCAAAGGGTCCCAGCTGCCCTTGCGGTTCATTAGGATGCTGAGCGGGGAACTGGAGATGCTTTTAGGAGGCTGCAGCGGCTGTGGGGTAAGGGAAGGAGCACTGTGGTTCCCAGCTGCAGCTCTGCCTTCTCCCGTTACAGCCGGGGACCCTTCCTGCCCCGCCGGGGTCCGCGATGGAGCCGGAGGTGGCAGTGCTGAACCTTGACCCCAGTGGGACCATTCCCTTCAATGTGACCCAGTGGGACCATTCCCTTCAGTGTGACCCAGTGGGACCCATCCCAGGCTGATCCCTCAGGAAGGACCACAGGGTTGTTTTCTGAGGCCGATGCATCCTCCTGTCTCTCAGGGTAAAAGTTGCAGTGGCTGCTCGTGGCGTGGTGCTGCACCCGCAGTCCGTCCCCCCAGGCCCCGGCTGCTCGCGTGTTTTCTTAACTGATCTTTTCTTGCTCATTTAAGTGACTTTGGAAAATGGGATTTTGGCTCTTAAATCGTTCAGGGGCTTTTGAAAATTTGACTCTAAATACTTTCCGAAGTGCATTTGTATGAAGTAATTCTCTCCAACCTCCCACAGTGGTAGTCAGATTGCATTTAATCCATCACTGAATGTTCCCGAAGGCTGGGATCTGGCACCATGCTGCACACGGAGCCGTGGCTCGCCCCGCACTGCGCCGGCACCGCCGTTCCCTGCCCGGTGTCCCCCTGCAGGGCCACCTCTCACCTGCATGTCACCACTGGCACAGCCGGGGCCATGTCCCCAGGCTTTGTCTGCCCTTGTCACCCCATGCCAGTACCCTGAGCAGGCACACCCTGGCTCTGCTCAGCACTACCAGCCCAGCTCCTGGCCTCCTCCCACCCCCATGGCACATTTTCCCACTTGAGCACCAAGGGCTGGTTTTCCAAGCACAATTATCCGTCTTTGTGGAAACATGGAAACGATATTCCAATGCACGGGGCTGATTCGATTATGGCCGTGACCCACCGAAATTAAGTTAAGGCATTTTTCAGCCCTAGATTGAATTATGTCTCCTCCCTCTCTCTTGTTCCTCCTGTGCAGAGCAGCTGGATGGCTGGGATGGGGATTTTGGGAGGCAGCGATTCTGGGACCCTGAGGTGCCACAGTGCCCAGGGCTGTTGTGGCCCCAGAGCTCATGTGTGGCCCTGGCAGGGCCAGCACAAGGCTGGGGACACCGTGGAGCCCTGGCACAGCAGTGGGTGCAGAGCTGCCAGGAGATACAGGCAGCAGAGCCACTAAATCCCACTCTAAGCCCGGCTTCCCTCTCCCACTGGGAAGGGAGAGCCATCAGCAGTGGCTCAGCACAGTGCTGAGAGGTATCAGTTGTTTAGCTCAAATAAATAAATTTTAAGTAGGGTGAATTACTCGGAGTTATGGCACTGGGTGAGTTGGGATGTTGTTCTCTTTCTTTGCTCAGCACGAGGAGCTGGGATTGCTGCAGCCTTGGGCTGTGAGATGTCAGCTCACATCTGGATACCTTTTGGGCTGGAATAGAGTTAATTTCATAGCAATTTTCCCAATAGCTGGTACAGAGCTGGGTTTTGCCTTTAGTATAAGAATATTGATAACACACTGATGGGTCAGGCGTTGCTTGGAAGTGTTTATTCAAGTCCTACATATTTTTCAGTTCCTTGTTCCCTGCCAGTGAGCAGGTGCACCAGCACCCAAACCAGAGCATCAGGGGGCTGCAGTCAGAAGCAGCTGTAACTCCACAAGATAGAAAAGAAAAGAAAGAACCCAGTGAGGGGTTAGAAGACCCCAGAGCAAAAATGACCATTGCTGGGCAGCAGGAAGAAGCCTGTGCAGGGCCGGGAGCAGCCAGAGTGGCACAGCACAGCCAAGGTGGCATGGCCAGGGTCCAGGGTCCATCCTGGTGAAGGGACAGGCCTGGGGAGGAAGGAGCCAGCACAGGAGCGATGACAGGAGGCAGAGGCCAGCCGAGGAGTGAGGCTGCAGCCCATGGTTTGCTCTGTGGGACAGAGGAATGTCTGTGCTGGCAAATGAGTCTCTGAGCAGAGGAAATGCTTTGCCAGTGAGAGCTCTGGTTAAACAAGGCTGGTTCACTTCTGCGGGAGCTGCCGGGCCAGTGGAGGCCCCTCCATGTGCCCGGGTGCTGCAGGTGGGACAAGGGCGTGGCAGGAGAGCTGATCCTGCCAGAACACTGCGGTTGTGGTGCTGAGGTGGTGGCAGAGCAGTCACTGCCAGCAGCCATCCCGCAGGTTCCCCAGCAGTCACCATGCGCCGAGGTTCATCCAGCCGGGCTCAGCCCTGCCCTGGAGCAGCCCTGGGGCTGCTCTGCCCTGCTCAGGGCACGGAGAGAACCCCAGCCCCATCCACCCGTGCGGGGCACAGCACATCAGCATTCCTGGGAGCAGGGTCCGGCCCCACGGCGGCTGCTCTCCGGGGGAAGGCATTGAGGGGGGATTAGCTGTCTGATGCCCCCCTTGCTTCAGGCGCTTAATACAGAAAACAAACACCCTTGTGCACCCAGCGGCCTCCATCCCGACGGGCTTTCTCCGTGCCCGTTGCCTGAGCAACCCTAATCTGCCTCCCGGGGCACACCGGGGCCCTGCAGCCCCTCGCCCACGGCACCCCGGCAGTGCCGGCCGTGTCCCGGCTGTGCCAGGCACACGTGGCTGCCAGCGGGATGCCACAGCTCCGCCTGGGCCGTGGGCAGCACACGGTGCCCGGGAAAGGCTTTAGGCACCTCGGTCTCCTGGGATTTGGGGCAACTCCGTCCCGGTGTGTGATTTAAAACTGTGACAAGAAGTGAGGCAGCAGGATGCGAGGCTGCACTGGTATCACTTTTTCAAGCTGTTCTGCCCAGGGCAACAGGATTTTCAGGGTGGCAGAGTTCCCCCCAGCGCAGAAATGGGGATCATCTGTGTCCACAAAGGAAGCGGGTGATGGTTTGGGGCGACCATGGGGGCAACGCTGCTCCAGCCTTGGGCCAAGGAGGGGAAAGAAAGTTTGACCCCATCGTGCCCCACCCCAGGGCCAGGCAGCACCCACTCCTGGGGGCTCTGCGGATGGAGGGGGCTCTTTTCCCACCCTGCGGCTGCTGTTGCTGGCATCATCATCATCCCCGGGGCACAGGGCATCCCTGCTCCGGGAAAGGCAGGCGGGTCTGGGGGAGGCCGTGCCCACGGGCCCCTGTCCCCCGTGGGGTGGCGAGGAGGGGCCGGGGGGGCGGGTCTGGGGCCGCGCTCTCGGGGGTGCGGAGCGCGCAGTCTCCTCCTGCGCCGGAGGAACGAG
>VWZU01007717.1:127322-153203 GCA_013397095.1 Sterrhoptilus dennistouni | reverse complement strand
CCGCTCCGCCGCGCCCGGGGGAGGTGAGGTAAGGTCCGCGCCGCTCCGCCGGGATGGGCTCAGGGCTCCCGGTGCCGCTCCCGGTGCCGCTCCTGGTCCCGCATCCCGCGGGTTGTGCCGGGCTCGGGGGGAGTTGATCCCGTGGATTTCTCAGTCACGAGTCCCGCTGCGCTGGTGCCTTTTCCCCGAGGAGCACCAGACATCCCTTCTCGGGCAGGTCTGAGCCCGCTTTCCTCTACTTTACCTTTTCTCATCCTTTCTCCCTCCTCTGACCCAATTCGGTCACGTCCCGTTCCCAGGGAATCCTCCCCAAAGCCTCTGCCGGCTCCCAGTGCCCAGCCCTTTCTTTCTGCTGTTAGGAAATATGTTTGTGAGGACAAAAGTGTTTTGGGGAAAGTGCCGTGACCTTTGGGACGGCCACTGCTGGCACTCACTGCCCCAGCCCTGCCTGGAGCTCCCAACATCTGCACCCGGGTACCAGCACCATTCCCGGGTCCTGGCACTGTGGAGCCTTCCACAAAAACCTTGGGAAACACAAGGTGCTTATTTTTTAAAGAATATTGCTGTTAATTGGCTCCTGAGCTACCGGGTTCTCCGGCTTTGAACATTCCCAATAAGCCAGGAAAGATCCCCCCTGTACGGTAGCCCCAGGCCAGGCAATAACCTACCGGAGATATTTCTCATCTATGGGCAGCTTTGCTATAAGGAACATGTTTAATAAATCATAAGGCCGGTGAATTCCTGGGATTTTTATTGCTTCTGTAAAAATGCAGTTTTGATCCGTCTGCGAGGGATACTGGGAAACAAAGCGGCTCCTTTCAGAGCCGGATCCTACGAATTTAGGACACAGACCTGGCAGCAGGGCTGGTGGCTGCGAGCCCCCTGGGCAGGGGCAGTGCTGTGGTGGGGCACAGGGGCTGTCCTGTGCCTGCCCTTTTAGGGATCAATGTAATCCAGGTGCCTGAAGTCCCATTTTGGCTTTCCTCACTCCGCTGGGGCTCTGGACACAACCGCGTGTGTGGAGCCGAGGCAGCGATGCCAGGGGAAACATCACAGCTGGAAATGCAGCGAGGCTGCACCAGGCTTCCAGTTACATTTTTCCTCCTTGCCCTGTTGTCCAAAGGGAAAAGAAGCAGCAAAACCCAAACTGCTAAAAAAAAAGTGGGAGAGGCTCTTGCAGGAAGACTCGCCTGGTTTCTGTCAGCCCAGCTGACCCCATCTCCCAGCAGTGGGGCGGTGGATTGTCAGATTGGGCAGAGGAATGGAAATAAAGCAATTTTCTTTGCCTGTTCCAATCTGAAAACGGGTATAGAAGCAGGAGCAGAGGCGAAACGCGAACAGCACACGGAGATGTGAATCCAGCAGCTGTCAGGGGCTCATTGGGATTTCGGAAACCACAAGTGCTGTGACCAAGGGCAGTTGGTTGTGGGTTGAAAGAGGTGGTGGAGGCTCTGCCCCACTGCACTGGGCCAAACTGAGAGGCCAGGTTGCCCTTGTCCAAGCAGGCAGCAGTTTGGTGATCGGGATTTGTCCCGTCTCCTGCCATGCCTTTGTTTTAGGCTGTGCAGAGCCCAGCCACAGGCGGGGAGGGAGCGTTTCTTTGTACAGGGAAGCATTTAAATTCTTTGCAGTGATTCATATATTCCATTCATATGAAACACAGTCCTGCCGAGTGTGAATGGGGACTGCGGGGGGATTTTTTTTAAGGCAATAAGCCCTAGAAGTGTCAAAAGTTATTCACACCTTGGTGAAATCAAGGATATTTCTGTCCGTGGCTCTTGGCAGGGGCTCAGCACAGCTCGCCTTGCATTGGGTTTTTGGTTTCCCACTTGGATATGGAGCAGGGGGAGCACAGGGGCAGCACTCCCATTCCCTGTGCCCAGTGCTGGAAGATTTCCTGGTGCCAGAGGGGCCCAGCATGGGCTGTGCTCAGAGCCCCCAGATCACATACCCAGAAAACCCAGAGCTGGTGAGCAGCCACCTCTCAGTGAGCCCATGGCTGGGAGAGGTGCTCTCCCTCGAGTGATGGTCACCAAGGTTGTGACCATGGCTGCAGACCAGCTGTCCCCATTGGGTTTGCCCTCAGCACAGGGCACAGGAACAGCCCAGAGAAGGACCTTTTTGGGACCTTGGTGAGGGGCTCCTGGGGTCAGGCATGACCCTGGGGTCACTGACCCGCTTTGGGGAGCTGCCAAGTCCCTGCTGAGGAGCACTGGGGGGAATCAAGCGGAGTGGCTGGGGGCCAAGATTTGGGGGCATCCCCCTGATGCCACAAGGTGCCCCAGGTGTGGGGGCAGCACCCACGGGGAGCCCTCGCCTCTGCTGGCAGCTCCAGGATGCTTTGAACCACTGTAAATCCTCTCCGAAGGAACTGGGAAGACAGTTTTATGGCTGCTGGGGAGGCAGATTAGCAGGGTGTTGTTTTCAGTGCTGATCCATCACGGGACGCCGGCGCTGCGTGGTGCATCCAAGTGCTCGGCTGCTGCTCTCCAGGGAAGGTGGAGATGAAACCGCCTGGTTTTAATGCTCTGTCTGCTCTCTGGATCTGTGATGTGTGGGACAAAACCTCCTCCGCGGGACCTGAGAGCCGTGGCCGGCAGTGGCCGGGCTCCTCACACTCCGTGACAACGTTGGGTCAAGGGGATTTGGGCAGCGGCACCTGCAAAAGGCGTTAACCCCTTGGGGAGGGCGTGGGGCCGGTCCCGTCTGTCCCCACACGCCCCTCTGTCATTCTCTCCTACTTCATCTTGTTCACAGCCCAGGAAGGAGCAGAGTTTCCATTCCTCTGCGCTAAAGAAAATATCTGTGACAATAAAATCTCATCGTTCAGAAGAGGGAGGGATAAAAAGACACCAAATTGCATTTGCCTTCCCTCAGTTTCTCAATCCCACCTTTTTCCCTCTGGGAGAGGGTGCAGACCATCGACTCTGTTGGGCATTAGTTAGACAAAGTGCATCCCCATTCCCCCATTCCCCCATGCACTTTGTCCCAGCTAATTAGAGAGGGTAATTAACTGCATTAACAAAGGCGGGGAGGGGCGGAGACACTGACACATGCCCATTCCCTCTTTTGCACTCAGGGGTTCCCTGTGCTGGACATTTGGGGAGCAGGGCAAGGTGCTGCTGGAACCTGGCTGTGTCCTGCAGTAATCCAGTGGGATTGGGACCCTCAGAGAGGTGGGGGTGACACCCCACACCAGCAGCCCCTCAGCTCTCCCCTCCTGCTCAGGGCTCAGCTGCACGTTGCTTCCCTGCGTTGGCGACTTGGACGCCGGCACAGACATAATAAACCGCTTTTCCTTTTCCCCCTGTCACCGGAGCCGTTCCTGAGTCACATCCCTGGCCGCCTGGCTCTTCCCCAGGGCTGTCTGCTCTGGCTGCATAACCCTGCGCATCGGCTGCAGACTTCAAAGCAATGGGATCCATCCCGGCCGGGAAGGGCTGCAGGGATGGCAGAGCTCCGGGAAACATCTGCACGGGGCCGGGGGGGGCACAGGGGATGTGATGCTCTGCTCCCCAAAAGCCTGGCTCACCCCTGGGCATTGTTTGTCTGCCCCTCAGAGCTGCAGGAGCTGGACTCCTCAAAGCCACATCCTTCTCTGTTCTCCCATGTTCTCACAGGAGCATCCCAGGAGCAGGGACCCCACAGCTCCTGATGGCTGCTGCAGCACTCCCGAGCTGGGCTGGGGGCTGCAGGTGGGAGATGGGTCCTGCCAAATATGGGATGAGATTAAAAAGGAGCCAAAGGTTCAGTGTGAGGGTGTCTGCTGTCCCCTCAGCCCAGTGGCTGTAGACTGCTCCCATGGCCTCTGGCCCCAGGGTCAGACGAGTTTACAGAGCAAAGCTCCAGATCTCAGGCAGCAACTGCAGCCAAAATCTGCAGGTCTCAGTGACCTTCCCTGGGGCCAAGCCCATCCTGCTGGCCCATCTGGAGATGTTTGTCCTCAGCCTCTTCCAGGCGCCTCCATCCAGGACAGGGCTTGGCAGGGAGCAGGCAAGGAGGAGGACAACGACTTCAATGTCCACCTGCTGTGGATGCAGTGGTCAATGCAATGCCTTGCCCAGCTTGGCTGTTTTGCACCAAAAACTTGAGTCCTTATTTTTTTGCAATGCTCCCAGCCCAAGTTCTGCCTTCCCCAGGCAGGATGTAGCCCCAGACATTGCCCCAAACCAGCAGATTTCTGCAAACCTGCTGCACACCGGAGCAGCCTGGCAGTGCTGGACCCCTGGGACCTCGCAGCGCTCCTGTGCCTGCCCCACAGAGCTCTGGCTGTCGCTGAGAGCCTCTTTATTGTTCTGGTGGAGGGTTTTGTTTCACTGCTGCCTTCCAAGTTCCCAGGGATCTAAATTCTAAAGCAGGGTCTTGTAAAGAGCCCTGTCCAGATGGGCGAGATGATATTGCCGTATCAGATGAGAACTATCCCTGTCTTTATCCACAGACAATGCAGCAGTGGGAGCAAACAAGGATAGAGCCTTTCTTCAGAGGCACATTAGCCAAATAAGAGCCTTCACTTTGTTTTGTGCCGAAACCTACGGCCTTGAGGCCAGACCACCTCAGGGAACTGCCCCCACCCCTGCAGCCACAAGAGGATTTCCCCCTTTCCCCGTTTCCCTGGCAGTGCAGGGCAGCAGGTCCTGCCCATCTCATTGCTGGGGTGTTCCCTGTCCTGTCTCTGCTGTCTGTCAGAGTGGTGTCCATGCCCCCAGGGCTGGGAAGGTCTCAGCAGTGCTGCAGGGATTGGGCAGCACTCAAGGACTTCTGTCCTTGGATACCAAAAAGGTGGAAGATGCTTTGGTTGTGCCCCACCCTTGTAGGAGAGTTGAACCCACTCAGACAAGAGTCGAGGCTGCTCTGTGCACTCACTTGTGGTGATGCACAAACCCTGTGGCCAATTCACCTGCTTTCAGATTTCATTACAAGACCCAGAATTCAGCCCAGGTTTGTTTTAAGAAGTTACCAGAGGCTGAGAAAGCCTGGGACTGATTTATGGCTTCCCATCAAAATCGTGTGGTTTCACCACGAAACTTGGAAGCTCTGGCTGCATTTTTCCTTTGGAGATTTTGGCTTTGCTCCAGGATTGAGAGTGTGAATCCAGGGTGTGCATCAGGGCCGGAGTGTTCAGATGCTGTGACTGAAATGGAGGAGATATGGATCACCACAAGGAGAATATTTAATGTCAGGACAACACAGCCATCGTTCTCAGGGAAGCACCGATAAGGCAGCAGGAGGCTTGGCATGGCACAGAGCTGCAGCAGGTCCTTTGCTCTCACTGTAGCTTTCATTTCAACACTCAACACTTATCACCCTCACATCCTGCTCTGTGTCAGTGGCCAGAGCAGCATCTCCTGATCTGCTGTGCCCAGGCAGGGTGGGAAGTTTCACTGCCCTCTCTGAAGCCCTGCTCTGGACTCACAGGGTGAGCTGCCGGTGCCCACCGGGGTTAAATATGTGGGCTTTTGCCAGAGAAGCATATTTCCAGCCTCAAACACGCATTGTGAATGACTGCAGAAAGGTATTTCTCACTGCTCCATGTGCTGTGAGCCAGCGGACAAGAACAAGACGACTTTTATTGCTATTTCTTCATATTTCCTGATATTGCCAGTCTGGCACTCACAACCCACAGGCAGATCCTGACTTGGGCCTGGGTTTGGATTACAGCAGCGATACCTTTGTCTTTGCTTTGCCTTTAATTTCAGATGTTTTGGGCCCTGTAGGGCTGAGCTTATAACCCTGGAGAGCAGAGCCCACAGTCCCAGGGTGGGCAGCCTGGGTCAAGGGCAGACTCCAAACCAGGAGTGGTGTGTGCCCCCAGTGTCCAGGTACTGCAGGCACACAGAATCATTAAGGTTGGAAAAGCCCTTCAAGATCATCAACTCCAACCTTCAACCAAATACCCCATGCCCACTAAGACATGCTGTGAAGTGCCACGTCTGTTTTTTGAAAGCTTCCAGGGATTCTGACTCCATCACATCCCCAGGGAGCCTGTTCCACAGCTGGAGCCGGGCCAACCCCCTGCCCCTCACAGCAGCTCAAGGACTCCAAAACCCAGTGATTTGCCATGGGCCCACAGACCCCTGAGGGGTCACATTGTGGGGGTCTCAGCATCTGGCTCATGGCAGTGCATGAACAGAGGAAAAGAGCTTTGTGTTACATAAATAACAAGGTCAGGGCCCTGTGAGCCGCTCCTGCTGCGCGCGAGCGCCGCGTCCTGCCGAGCATCCCCCGGCGCGGGGGCCAGCGGGACAGCAGAGTCGCTTCAGGGCTTGGGTGCCCTTATGGTTTTAATTTAGTGCCTTTTTAAAGTCGAGATGAAAGGGAGAGCCGGGCAGGGCCGCAGCAGTTCCTCTGTCTGCATCCAAAGGAAGCTGGTGGGGCCGTGCCGAGCATCAGTGGCTCCATGCCCGTTTCCCGATCCTCCACTTGCTCCTTCCCACCGCCGGCACAGACACGTCCGCACCACAAATGGACCCTGTCCGTGCCAGCACTGCACTGTGCTGGGAAGTGTCAGCTCATGTGGCACTGTGAGTGACCCCTCAAGGCCTGGTGTGGGACACTCAGGTGTCCAGCATTGCTCTGACAGCCCGGCACAGGTGGTGCTGATGGTCTTTTCCATTACACCTCCCATTAAAGACCACGCGTGATGTCATTGCCAACCATCAGCTACGGGCCAGGACAAGACCCCAGCGCTCCTCCAGCAGCCATAAATTGAGCTGTACAAGGAGTCTGTAATTATTTGATGCCAAGCCTGGTATTTTCCTCCCCCCAGGGAGGCACTAGAGCGAACAAGAGCAGGCCTGTGCCAAACCGTGCCCGGGCAGTGCTTTTATGAAATCTTGGGTTCGTCAGAATTAATTTCATTTAAAACATTCTTCTCGTTTTTCATAAAGCACAGCAAATCCACGGTACTTAGGGCAGGAATGCAGCCAGAGCGCTGCTGGGCAGGCAGAGAATTACCCGCGGCAGATGGGCCGTGACGCCGGGGTCGCCCACGGTCCGGAGCTTCGGCTTCCCGAGGGCATCCAGCTGGGAAGAGATGCTGGAGTGACTGTCTGAGAAACAGCCAGGATGGGGCAGTACCATCCCATCCTCCCAGGGGTTTGGGAATCCAGGTGTGTTTGCCCCCCAAAGCTCTGTGAAGGCTGTGACTGTTCCCATCCCAGTGCCCGGTGCTGTCCCTGCACCTGGGGGCATCACAGGCTGTCTGCTTGAGTGCCCTGGCTGGTAGCAGCTGGCCCAGAGGTGGAACCTAGTCGAAAACCTGAGCAAAACTGCTCAGATTGCCAATAATTCAAGAGATTTTTGGGGCTGGGGATACCTGACTGGGGTTGGGGGCTGAAGCAGTGTGGGGACAAGAGTTGGGATGTGGTTCTCCTGCCCTGCATGAGGAGGTGTGAAGACCAGAGCCATGGGAGAAGCAAACCTCTCTCCACTACTGTGGGGGCATGGCAGGAGCACCTTCCCAAGGTAGGACCTCTGCAGGGCTGCTGTTGAAGGGTCCTTGGTTTGGGATGGAGTTTAGTCCTTGGAGTCCAATCCAAACAGAGAAATAGCTCAAAAAACCCCCTAATTCTGGAGACCCCTCCCTTCAACCTTCCCCCTCTTGCAGGACAGGACCCAGATGAGAATCTCAGCCACTGTGTCCTCAAACAGGAGCTCGTGACCTTGGGTGACCCTGGGGAATGAGAGCAGACACGGGACATCCCTGTGGGAGTTAGAAACCAGAGGGAGCCAATGGATCCCTCCAGCTGGTCCCGCTGCAGGCTGGGCTCATCCCTGCCATGCTGGGAACCTTGTTTGCTCCAAACTTCCACCTCCTGCCAGGTCAGTGGGCTCCAGCCTGCCAGGAAGCTGGCAGGGGTGAGTAGGGAGATTAGAGTTTAGCAGGTGTCGACCGTCAACTTTCATCCCGCTGAAGGGAAATCTATGGCTTCATTTTCCCTGTTCCTGCATGAGTACTGCCCTTTTCCCTCCATGTGCTTGCCACTAACTGGGATAGACTGGGAGATGGAACAGCACTGGGGTCTGCACCATGGCCAGAGCCCTCTGAGCACCAGCCAGCTCAGTTTTGGCTGGGTGGCACTCCAGGGGAGTGGTCAGCAGCTCCAGCACTGGGTGGCACAGCCAGGTGCCCAGCTGGTGGCATTTGCCAGCCACAGGGTTGGGTTGATCCGTGTCACTCCACAGTTTGCCGTGGAGCGTGAGAGCACAGGCCTGGGTGTGCTGTTTATTTTGGTTAAATTGAGTTTTCTCTGGGAGATTGGGGGGCGCAGGGGGCCTCCAGACAAGGGGCTTTTGTGAGCTGAGCTGCAAGCTGATCCCCTTTTGTGGTTTTGCTTTTTTGGATGATACAATTTGTTATTCCAAGAACTACCCAGCAAATGGACCCCATTAGCTGAGTCCCCAGAGCAGCTGGAGCTGGAGCTGGCGCTTGCAGTGCGTTTGTCTGCATCCACCTTGGGCCCACTAGGGGCCATGGCACTGCTTTGCCCCTGGATGGTGTTTGGGGGAGATGGGGAGGGGCACGAGCTGCTGTCCCTCCTTGCTGGCTGTGCTGACGGGGCATCTTATGGGATTAGCCTGGGCTGGGACCAGCAGGAAGCACTGGGTTTGTTGAAAGTCCCTGGCACACACTGACAACAACCCAGTTGTAGCCACGCTGTTAGGGGCTGGAGCCAGGGCTGGGGCAATCCATCCCTTTTGGCCCCTTGCACAGGGCTGGACTTCACCCTCATGCTTGGTGGGAGCTGTGGGAATTCACATCTCCCTCTGCCCTTGGGCACAAGCAGCATCCCCTGCAGTGGGGGCAGCATTTGGGATCCCACTGGCATCCCCCCACCTGCTCCAAAGGGCCCCTGCACAGCCAGCACACAAAGGGCAGCCTGTGCTGTTGGAGCCTGGCCCCGGGGCCATAGGGCCAGGGCCGGGCCATCTCTGGCCACCAGGGCCGGGCCGTCCAGCCGGAGCATCCTTGGCCCGCTCGGCGCTGCATCCCGCTGTGCGGGGATGCTGCTGGCTCTGTTTGTCTTGGCTCCGATGGGTTTTTTCCTGCATGTGAGAGGCTGGAGCTGCGCAGGAGCCAGGGGGTTCATAAATAAAAGCGTCGGACACCTCTCTGGGTGGTGCTGAAAGCTCCTGAATTAGCCCCACCGCCCTGACACAGGCTGCTGTGTTCGGGAGACACCCGGGGGCTCTCCCCCCTTTCCCAACCCTGTCCTGTCCTCTTGCACAGCCCCTGTGCCCCCCTCCCCAGCCTCGCTTGCACCCACCACTCCTACAGTGCTGGGACACACTGCCCTGGCCAGCTGGGATTTATCCCTGCTCCTACCAACCTCCAAACGGGACCTGTGTCCCCAGCGAACAGGGATGTCCAGAATTGGGAGATGAGTTTGCCACAGGGGCTGGGTGCGGGAGCATCCCTAGGGCACGGTGCGCGCTGGCACCGCTCAGAGGGGACATTGGCTGCCACCAAGTGGCCCCTTGGCCTCCTCTGGATGCTGAAGAGCCGGGAGGAGAGTGCTGACCTTCCCAGCTCCCCGCCCGCACTGCCCGGCCGCACACCGCCCTGGCGCTGGGCTGGGGAGGGCAGGAGTGACCGGAGGCCGTGGGACACTGGCCTTGCACGGAATTTGCTTTCCCTTGGCTCATCAGGGCCACGGTCCGGCCCTGGCAGAGCCCAGCGGGGGCCGTGGGAAGGGGCAGCCGTAACTTGCCAACAAAAGGAGCCCGGCAGTGGGCAGGAGACGGTGCCGGGAGCCAAGTGCAGGGGCAGGACCCTGTCCAGGGCTCCTCGAACCAGCCGCCCCCGCTGCCCGCTGCCCGCAGGGAGCCGGGGATGGAGGCCCCCGGTGCCTCCCTTGGGGGCAAAGGCCAGCACGGATGGGGGATCCATCCCGCAGAGCCCTCCTCCCACCGCGCCCCCGCCACATTCCACCCGGGGCCTGACATTTCAACGTGCCGAGCCTTCGGAAAACAGCATTTTAATGCTCTCGCTGTAAAAAGCGGTGGAAAATGTCCGTGGGCTTGTGCAGGAAGGCTCCCGGGAGCCGGCCACGCCGTGGGTGTGCCGGGCGCTGGCTGAGCCCTGCCAGGGCAGCTGGGATGGGGTGGGATCCTTGGAGCCCCACGTCTCCCTGAGGCACCCCTGCAATCGCAGCCAGCTCTGCTTATCCCGGTTATTTCTGCAGCAGGGGTGAGGCTGGTGCTGCCTGTCCCAGGTGGGCTCTGCAGCCACTCGAGGCAGGGAGGGGGTTGTCCCTTCACCCTCCCCAGGCATTGCGTCCTGCCAGTGCTGCCTCCAGAGCTTTTCCCTGCCCTCTTCCCACACTTATTCCAGGCTGAAGTGTTCTTGGGTGTCTTTTCTCTTCTGTTTTTTGTTGTTTTGTTTGGGGTTTTGTTTTTTTTTTAATAATTGTCTTCTAGAAAAATGGGCTGAATAGGTCGATTTAATTTTCTCCCGGTGTTTCATTGCTCAGAAATGCCCAAGTGTGGCAGTGTGGCACCTGCAGCAGATGCCCAGAATCTGCCCGAACTGGGGCTGCCATGCACCCACCACTTCCTAGAAGGCAACAACATGCCCCAGGTTGGGTCTGATCCCTGGATCAGGGCTGATACCCAGGTTTGGATCTATTCCCAAGTCTGGGTCTGTTTCCCAGGATCTTTGTCTAACACGGGGAGATGATTGGCATAACAGTAAAGGTCCTTTGGGTGCAGTAACCATGCCAGCCCCCCCTGAGCACCTCAGCAGCCTCCTGGCACCTGTGCCCAAACAAAGGGGTGCCCCCTTGCCAAGGCAGGGGGTTCTGGCCAGGCTCAGCAGCGTGCCACTGGCAGGAGGAGACTCTGGGCAGTGGGTCCCGAGTGGAGACCGAGGGAGGTTGCCACATGACACAGCCTGGAGGAGAACTCGGAGTGAGCTGAGTGTTTTTCCAGCTTGAAGCCCAAACAAAAGGTTTTGTAATAAGTGTCTCCGTGTCCCCGGGTTCAGTGTCCGGTTTTGTGCCCCAGCGCTTCCGAATGGAGCATCTGAATGTACCAGATGGGAGCACAGGGGTGCAAAACAAGAGACTGACCCTGAGGGACCAGACTCCATCCCAATTCTCAGTCCTCTGGGACACTGCAGGGACATGGAGACAGCCCTGAGCACCACTGGCTGCGTGTCCATCCAGGGCCAGCATCTCTAAAAGAAACAAATGAGTCCTGCTAAGAAAATATTCCATATATTCTGCACTGCTTTCCACTGGCGCTGGAGCTCCAAGTCCCCAGTTTTGCTTGGCAAAGGGTCAATGGTAACAGCGACGCCCAAGGCAGATGCTCTGGAGCCGTGAAGGTCACTGGCTCCTCTGGGCCTTTCTTAGCCAGTTCCCTGCACTGTCCCGGCTTCTCCTTTCTCCATCCTGGGTCCAGGAGTGTTTTTTCCTCTGGGATGATGTGGGACACAGGAAATCCATACCATTTCCCTGTGGGCTGCCCTGTCCAGATCTGGTTGCTCTGCAGATGCTGAGTGCCCTGAGCAGGGCAGAGCTGCCCAATGGTGTCACACTGGGAAGAGAGAAGAGCAGTGAGAAATGAACACATTTTTGGTGCAGGGGTCCAGGCAAAGGGGGTGGTCTGGAACCTTTTGAAGCAAATTCAGTGGGATGCCCAATTGAACTGGAAATTTGGAGCCTGGAGATAAGAGTGTGGCTTTGGGTCGTGGCAGGTTGGCACTAAGTGATGTTGAAAGATGGTTAATGACAGAGATGGTGCACATGGGGACACTGAGTGGTACCTCATGTTCCCCAGGACACGTCACCCAGCTGTCCAGGAATGGTGCTGTCCTGTGGGACTCTGCTGCTTCTGCACGGGGTCCTGGGGCATGGAGGTTTGGCATAATCCCCAGGAAACAGGGCCACTGGAATTCCCTGTGAGGCTGTTGACCCAAGACAAAGGAAATGTGGAAACTAAAAAAAAAAATAATAAATAGAAATTTCAAATTGAAAAATCAAAGCAGCTGATTCAGCAATGGTGAAACATCTTGTGACAGCATCAGGCAAATTTTTTCCGAATAAATTTCTGGGAAAAATCAGCTTGATTTTGCACAACCCACGACTGTCCCAACAGAAAGGCACAAGGGGGTCATCCATTGGGATGAGGGCATGCAGCCTCAGAGTGTTGTGGGGCCCCAGGAGTGCAGCCTGGCAGAGAGGATGCCCCCTAAAATGGGGATTACAGGGCACAGGGGAAATCTGAAATCCAACCAGGAGCATGAGGCTGTGCCCAACAGGAGTGTGGGATATGGGAGTGTCTTGTCAGAGTTTCCACTGAACACCTCGGCCTGGCTGGGGTCTCGCATCAGCTCACAGAAACTAAATTAAATTAAATAACATAAATACTGCCTGAAACGTGCACTCCATCCCCTTCCCTGGGTGTGGAAATGGGGAAGCAGCTGCGCATGGCTGCCGTGCCAGGAGTGCTCCTTTATGGTGCACGGCCTTGGGGGCAGCAGGGGATGGGGATGGAAATGGTGAAGGGATGGGCATGGTGAGGGGATGGGGAAGGGATGGGTAAAGAAATGGTGAAGGGATGGGTATGGTGAGGGGATGGGTATAGAAATGGTGAAGGGATGGGTATGGTGAGGGGATGGGTATAGAAATGGTGAAGGGATGGGTATGGTGAGGGGATGGGGAAGGGATGGGTAAAGAAATGGTGAAGGGATGGGTATGGTGAGGGGATGGGGAAGGGATGGGTAAAGAAATGGTGAAGGGATGGGTATGGTGAGGGGATGGCGAGGGGATGGGGAAGCCGAGTCAGGGAGGTGAAGGCAGGACCGAGGCACCGCCCCGGCAGGTAACCCCATCCCCCAGCACCGCCCGCCAGGGAGGGACACAGCCCAGGCTCCCGCTCCTGAAATTTATTTTAATGTAAACCTAGCTGTAAGGCAGCTTTTTCTCATTTTTAAACTATTTCATATCAATCCTTGGCCTGACATTTGTTTTCTTTGAGTGCGGTGGGGAGCGCGGTCGGCATTGCTGAGGATATCTCCTCTGGAATCTTGGCAGAGGCGGCTCCCTATCTTTGAAGAAACGGCAAATGCAAAACAGAAGGCCGATATTAGAGAAGCATAAACAATATTTTTTTTTCCCCCGTTAACCCCAGGAGTGGTGCAGGGGCCAGCTCGGCGACACGGTGGCGGGGGGGGACAGTGTCCTTCTGTCCCTCCCTGGCCACACGGCACCTGCCGGGGCTGAGCCCAGGCAGGGACACCCCAGCACCGCTCCGGGCAGGTCCCATCACCGTTGTCCCCAAGGGGGACAGGGAGCGGTGAAAACAGGGGAGGGTTTGCAGTGCCTGGAGAGGGGCTGGTGAAGCCGGGGGTGCCCCTACCAGGGTCTTGCTGGGGGTCAGGAGCCGAGCTCTGGAGTCTCCCCCGAGGAAAGGGGAGATTTGGCAGAGGGGTTTTGTGGAGGATAAACGCGAGGAGGATGTGCAGGACCCGGGGCAGTCTGGGCGGGCAGGCACAGGCAGCAGTGCTGGCACCAGCCAGGCTCACCTAAGGGGTTGCTAAAAAGCTGGAAGAGGAGAGGAAATGGAGATCAAAGGACCCAACAAAACCAAGGAGACAAGATTTCAAACTCTGATGGTAAAATAAAATTACTGTTAGGTTAAACACTGCGAGGCAGGTTCCTGTCCGAGCAGCCGGGGCAGGGATGGGGGATGCTCCTGGTGTTTTGGACAGGAGAGGATGTTTTCACAGCAATTCACACATTTGCTGTCGTACCTTGGCAGGTGCTGAGGGAGGAGTGGAGAGCTCAGGTGGGAAAACCACAGGGTGGGGACACCGTGGTGGGGATGCTGTGCCGGGACTGAGCTGCTGACCAGTAGCACCAGCTGTCCTGGGGCACTGGGAGCCAGCTCGGGGGCTGCTGGCTCCGTGCTCCACTGCTCTGGAGCTTGTATTTACCATAGTTTGAGGCCCTTGAGAGAGCAGGTGCTGCTGCTGTGGCTCCTTGTGGCACCCAGAGCCAATGTGGGCTCCCCAAGTGCTGTTCTGGGCTCCCACTGCATCCCCTTAGCAGGGATCCCCTTCCCATGGGATGGGAGGGCAGAGATGGAACAGCCACAGTGTTGCTGCCCCACATGTCCCAGCCTGCAGCCCCCCAAAGGGAGCTGCCCTGAGCACCCTGCCCTAGAGGGTTCATTATAGTGAAGCTGGTGACCCCAGCACGAGGCTGGAAGTTTATATGTCTGCGGTTGATGGCCACTTGCCTGCAAATTCCCTGAGATGGGAATCGCTCTCTGCGGGTCCCTCCAGGCTTAGCAGATTTCTTTGCAAAACACCCATGGCATTAGAAAAGGTTGTTTCTGCACAGGAGCAGTGAGAGCAAGGTGAGTCTGACCTGCAGCCCTTTGGGGAAACTCCAACTGCTTCCCACTGCTCCCAGCAGGACTGAGGTGTCCCTGGAGCAGGGCTGGCCCGGCCAGCACAGGGTCCTTGGAGAGCAATGCCCAATGCTCCAGCAGCTCACTGGGGCTCACAGCCCCTGTGGAGTCTGAGCAAAAACTCCCCATCCCACACCAGGATCCGGGCACAAGTGTCTGTGCTTGGTCATCGCATGAGCCTGGGTTCACAGAGCAGTTGGATCCTGCACAGCCCCTGTGCAGTCCCCTGGAAAGGGGTTCCAGCCGAGGGGATGGAACCCTCCAACACCCTCAGTGCCCTCATCCCTACTGCAGCCCAGCTCTGGCACTTGGCTACTGCTCTGCTCCTCCAGCCCTCAGGGACAGCATCACAGCTGCCCCCTGGACAGGCCACCATCCCACTGGGAAGAGGAGGAGAAGAGGGGAAGAAGAAGGGAAGAAAAAAAATGAATCCCCACAAAAATGTCTTCATAACAGGAAACGTCTCATAAAATACCTGTGGTTTGGCATGTGTGATTCGACTGGTCAAACTATGCACCTGGCAGGGAACCCTGCTATTAATGCTGCAGCTCTGGTATTTCAGTGGAGTGGAGGCTGGCGGGGGAGTGGGACCGCGGATTTGGGGTGCAGAAACCCTCAGCTGGGGCCAGGGCAAGGGGGGACATGTCCCTTGGGTCTCACTCACCTCTGTGGGCGACTTCCCAGCTGTTTATCCGGGAGGGAACTGCAGCACCCCAGGGATGTGGGGACACAGGCAGGAGCCAGTATTGACCTGGGGGTCTCCGCCTGGGTCTGGTGGTGCCCACCCTTCCTCAGGGATGGCCTCAGCCCCACGCACACCCCCAGCAGTGATCAGCGGGGCTCTGCCGCTCTCCCGAGGAGTTTTGACAGCTGGAGGTGAGGGATTAAGGCCTGAGCCGTGACCTGCGGCTGCGCTCCCCGCACACACGCCCGGGGTCACTAATCCGCTTGAGCTGAGCCCTGACCCGGCGGCCGCGGGATCAAGTGGTGGCACCGCCTTTGGTGTTGGCATCGCTGCAGAACCCCTGGATCCCGAGCTCCAGGCAGTGTGAGCCATGGGCAGCTGGCACCATGGCCATGCCGTGCCATGCCGTGCTGTGCCATGATCTGCTAGGCTGTACCATGCCATTCCATGCCATGCCATGATCTGCTAGGCTGTACCATGCCATGCCATGCCATGCTGTGCCATGATTTGCTAGGCTGTACCATGCCATGCCATGCCATGCCATGCCATGCCATGCCATGCCATGCCATGCCATGCCATGCCATGCCATGCCATGCCATGCCATGCCATGCCATGCCATGATCTCCTAGGCTGTACCATGGCCCTGCCATGCCATGCTGTGCCATGCTGTGCCGTGCCCATCCCACTCCATTCAGGGCCAGGCGCGGGCACTGTGTGAGGGGAGCAGGTCCCTGCAGATGGGGTGGGGTGTTTTTTCTTCGTCAAGGAAAATGTTTTCTTGTTCCCTGGGCTGCTGGCGGGCGAGGCTCCGGTTCCGGCAGCGCGTACAGCAGCCTTGGATGGGATCAGGTGTCGTGCAGTTGAGGACAGGCCGGTGCCAAGTCTCCCCCGTGCTCAGCCGAGCTGCTCCCTGATGCCTTTTGGCTTTCGCAGCCCGGCCTGCAGAAACAACGTGCTGCTCTCCCTCTTCATAGCTCACTTTTCGTTTTTGACTCGGTTTATTATTATTTTTAAAGCATGTGTAGCGCAAAGCAAATCATCGACCTCCCCGCTGGACACGGGCCAGCCCCGTGTTGGGCTTGGAAATCCTCCCCGCTTTATTTCTTATTGTAAATGACCGGAGGATGGAGCGGCTCGATGGGACACGGCGGCGGCCAAGCCCGCCTGCTCCAGCCCACCCACACGCGCCGGCTGCTCCCGGTGCTTCCCTTTCCCTGCATCCCCCATCCCACCCCGGGAGAGTATGAGGTGCTTCCTGCTGCTCCCCTCCAGGCCCAGGACAGCTTCTGCCACGGCTTCCAGAGGTGGTGGCTGTGCCTTGCGATCCCAGAGCACAGAATGGGGATTGTGATGGGTACAGGCTCGGGCATGGGGAAGAGGATGGGGACACCAATTAAGGACCAGAATGGGATGAGGCCTCACCAGTGAGCCTGGACATGCAGGTGAAGTGCATCAAACTCCCCATCCTGCCTCATCCCTGAGCCCCTCTGTGGGGCTGGCGTGGCCCTGGGATGGCTGTGGGGCCGGAGCTGGGGTGAGTGCCAGCAAACACATGCTGTGCCCCAAACTGACCACGCTTTGACTGCCGGGTTTATACAAGTTCCCCGTTGTGCCGACCTTCAGTCACAATGGCAGATCCCCCGTGGATCACATATATTGACTTAAAAAATAATTAGCCTCAAAGGGAGCAGGCGCGGGGCCGGCCAGGCCCTTCATTAATATTTAAGTAACAGGGGCCATAAATCAGCTGCAGCTCAGCCAACAGCCCTGGCCGTGTCCGTGGGGAAGCGGGGCCATGGTGTTCACAGGAACATTGCCCAGTCCACAGGCATGGGAGTGCTGACACGGGCTCTGTGGGGAAAGTGGGACAGTGCGGGGGGCAGCAGCCATTTTCCACTGGGAATGACCAGGAGCACGCCAGGAACATGCTGGGAGCTCACCAGGCTGCCCAGCACAAGCCACGAGCAGCTCTGGAGCGACGGAGGCGGCACGGGCTGGTTGTTTTCCTGCAAGAACAAGGTGACATTTCTTGTCTCTTTTCTCATGGTTGAAGTGTGAGATTTTTTCCCTGTTCCCAGTGCTTTCATGGCGTGCCAGGGGTTTTTAACACGTCTGCTCGCTGCCTGCCAGGGGAGCCGACACTCGCACCGTCAGCGTGGCGGCGGCGGCTCTGAAGCCGTGCCAGGGGTCTCGGTGCTGGGTCGGGGCCCTGCTCCCCCCAGAGCTGAGCTGTGCAGTGTTGCTGGGCCCCATCCTGCTCCAGCATCCCCAGAGAACAGCGTGGACCCCTCAATTGCTGCCCCTGTATGAACCCTCCTGGCTCAGCAGCTCCTGCTGGGCTTGGCTTTGCGTCAAGGAATGGTTTTGGTCGTACTGGAGTGTGCTGGGGGGGCTGGAGCTGTCTCTGAAGGACAGCAGCCCAGCCTAGACAGTGCCCAGCCTGGTGGCTGCAGTGCCCAGGCAGAGTGGAGTGAGCCAAAAGGGGCTACAACTGGGACCCCCAAAGCATCTCCTCTGCTCCAAGTGGGGAAAAAAATTAATCTTGTGGGATTTTTATTGGCCATACAAGAGCAAGTTCTTGACCCCAGACCCTGAGAGGACAGGCAGGTAACCCCCAGGAGGATGAGCAGGTGATGCTCAGGACAGGCAGGTGGCCCCCAGGAGGATGGACAGGTGACCCCTGTCTGTCTGTAGCCACCCCATACACATTCACAGCCACCATTCACGACCTGCCAGGCGAGATGGGAGCGTCGTGTGGCTGCTCCGTGTGATTAATTATCAGTTCATAACACAGGAGATTTCAAGCATGAAAGAGCCTCTCCACAAGCACGTTGTGCACACTTTATCCATCATATGAGACTCCAGATGTTTCCATTTTATTGTTATTAAATCACTGCCTGGAGAGCGCGGGTAGCAGGAGGCCTCCTGCCCCAGTGCTGGGCATGGCCAGGGGGGACAGCACAGCACCAGAGACTCCTTTTGTTGAGGGACAAGTACTTGGGGGGCTCAGGCCAGGCTCCCCCTGTTGCTCTGCAGAGACTGGGGCAGTTGGAATCTGCCTGGACCAAGGGGGTGACAGAGGACACAGAGCAGGGAACTCAGTTTCACACCCAATACACAACAAAACTGTGGTCAGATTCCCTTGTCCTCCCTCTCCCTTCCCTCTGGCTCTGTTTTCCCTGCATCCCACATGCCTCCGAGGGCTGAGGTCTCACAGAAGAAGGATGCAGCACCCAACAGCAAGGGGCTGAACCACTTCAGGGTGCTGCTCCCATGGCAGTATCCTGAGAAAACAGCCCAGTGGAGGGGAGGAGCAGGGGAGAACCCAGCCCAGGTGGGAGAGGAGAGAGCTAGGGAGGGAGGGAGGTAGAGACGGAGGCACAGGGGTCATACCAGGTAAGGAAAACAAGTAAATAGCTGATTCAGGGGTTTGTTCTCCTCTTTTATTTAACAGAAACTGTATTTTTACAGCTGCAATCCCTTAAAATGGGATTCTTTTCCCCTTAAACAAATCCTTGTAAAATAATGCTTCATAAAAAGAAGCGTTCCTCTCCTCGACCCCGAAGACAGAAAAACAATAATGCCGGCAAGGCCCTGGCCGTGCTGCCAAGGAGGGCAGGGGTGGCTGTCACCGTGTCCCTGGCAGTGCCACCCGACCCACAGCCATGGCTCTGGGTGTCTCAGTGGGGATGGCTTTGCTCTGGGCCCGTGGCTCTGGTGGGATGGGCAGAGCAGAGCTCCTCTTCCAGCATCTGCCACAAGCCACCTGCATCCTACAGGGCCATCCCTGTCCCCTCCAGCCCTCAGCTGACTCCCAGACCATTTTCCAGGCACAAGAGCAGCTGTCAAGGCTGCCTCGTCCCTGGAGACTCCAAAAACCTGCCAAGCCCTTGTGGCATCAGGAACAATCCCATGCCAGGGCTGCCTGCTCCCTTGACTTAATTTGCTTTAATTTTGTTTTAATTTGGGTTGGTTTTTTTCTCTAGGCTGCAGCTTTTTTTTTCTTTTCACTGCTGCTTCAGCAAAAGCGATTCAGGAAATTCCGATGAAATCCCGGCATTCAGCAGCCCTGCCCCTGTTCCCTGGCGGGACAGGCCAGGAGCTTAATTCTCATTAATAACCACCACAGGTCAATTATTGCGAGAAGGAGGAAAAGCAGCAAAAAGCTCTTTGGCGTCACGTGTTGTTTAAGCTGCCGAAAATAAATGTTCTTTGCAAATCAATCTGTTTGCAGCTCCGCACGTGGAGCTGACAGGGAGAGTTGCTGGAGGAAGAGAGTATTTATAAAGGGGGTTTATTTTGCATAAACAGGCACTTAAAGCTGCTGCTTTGCTGCTGCTCCCGTGTCCCATCCCTCGTTCTCCGCGCGAGTTCCCAGCGCTGCCCGCGAAGCGCCGCAGTTGAGCCACAAATGCAGCAAATCTCTGCCTCCCATATCATGGGTTTGGTCCAGCACACACTTGGGAGGCTCAGCACCCACCTGGGAGGCTCAGCACCCACCTGGGAGGCTCAGCACCCACTTGGGAGGCTCAGCACCCACCGGCTGCCCCTAGGGAAGGCAGGGCTTGGCAGTGGCAGCCTGTGCCTCCCACATGGCTCTTGTGAGAGGAACCCCTGCTCACCTGAGGGATGTGACAGCAATGCTGGGCTCAGTGGGCTGCAGGTCTCATCTGCCTTTTTTCCCCTTCTTGTATTTGTTAAAAATGCATAAGGGATGTTAGAGTTACCACAGACACTCAGGGCAGCTTCTGTAAGACTCCACTGGGCACCCTCATGGTTGGTTGTAGAGCAAGATGAGGGAAGACCCTCAAGCTGTGTCAGGGGATGTTCAGGTTGGACATCAGAAAGAATTTCTCTGTGGAAAGGGTTGTCAGGCATTGGAAGGGGCTGCCCAGGGAAGTGGTGGAGTCCCAGTCCCTGGAGGTGTCTGAGGAACAACTGGACATGGCACTCAGTGCTCTGGGCTAGTGACAAGATGGACATCAGTCACAGGTTGGCCTCAATGGTCTTGGAAGTCTTTTTCAACCTCAGTGATTCTGAGGTCGAATAGAATAGAATCCTCTAAACTGTATTTACCATGCATCTCCCAGCTGTGGTGTGTTGGGAAAGGCAACATGTTCAGGATATCTCTGATCCACAAAAAGGCCCCATTGCCAAGGGGATCATTCTCAGGCTCCCAGCTGGTCCTGGTGAGGTGGAGGTGTGTCCCCAATCTCTGTCACTTGCTTTGTCTGCAGGGGCTGCAGGAGCAGGATGCTGCTGGACGTCGTGGCGCTGCTGGCGATGCTGGGGACGATGGTGACAGTGATGGGCCCTCGCTCGGCCGCGGGAGGCGGCGTGGGCGGCTACGCTCAAGTCAAGTACATGCAGCCCATGGTGAAGGGACCCCTGGGACCCCCGTTCCGTGAAGGCAAAGGGCAGTACCTGGGTAAGGGATGCACTCTGTGGGACTGTGGGAGGACATGGGGCGGTGGGAAGGGGATATGGCACCTCACAGCCATTGGGCACTTGTCACCCTCTACCCTCAGGGTCAGAGCTCCTGGGGGCTCTGGCACAGCTGAGGGAGCTGCTGTCCAAAACGCTTTTGGCCAAGCATGGCAGGACCGTTTGGGTCTTTAACCCACTGCAAAAGGACAGGATAGACATGGATAGAGGCTCAGCAGGGAAGTGAAGCCCTCTGCTGTGGCTGGGAGGGCACCTTGGTCTGGTAGCCAGGGGACACAGGAGACCCTCCAGCTTCTGGTTCTACCCTCCTGCCCATCCCCAGCAGCAGGAGGCACAGAAGCCCCAGCACTCGCTGTCTCTGCCTTTCCCTGCTGTTAAACCTGAGCTGTCCTGGCAAGGCTTTTTCCACTCCTCCACCTATTCCGTTTCCCTGTCTGCATTTTGCACCAGCTGGGAAAGGAAAGAGTGCCAAGGCTGGAGCTGAGACCCAGCCTGGCGAGGGAAGAGCAGGAGAGAGACATTTCCTCCCTCAGAGAGCAGCGACCAGAAACTCCACACGTGTTAAATCACTCCTTACTGACTGACGTGCACCTAGAGGGGCCGAGGCATCAGGGACATTTATTTGCACAGCTGGGGCTCCAGCACCCCCAGCCTTCTGTAATCCCCTGCCCCAGCTGCCCTGCCTGCACCCACTCCAGTGCTGGCACCACCAAGGGATGGGCCACTCCTGGGCTCAGGTATCCAGACCCGCCAGGTCGGTGTTTGGGCCTTGGGAAGAGCCACTGGAGCCTCCCCACGGGTTGTCACGGACCTGGAACCTCCCAGGAGCTGAAGTTTTGGCTCTGGGAGGAGAAACTGGAGAAGGCTGGGCCACCGGTGGCTGATTTACTGGAGGGCTGAATGGCTTATCAGGAGTTCAGCTCAGCACATGTGTCAGAAAACACACAGCAAAACCTGGAGCCGAAGTGTGCTACAAGCCCCCCCTCCCTGCCCCCTTCCCAGCTGTTGTAAAGCTGCTCCCTGAATCCCAGCCAGAGCCAAAACCTTCCAGCATAGCACAGGAACACTTCAGCTGCTGGTGGGACTGGATTCAAAACTCTCCCTGCTGTTCTCCCTTATTTTTTTCCCTTCTTCCTATGCATGGGAGGGGCTTGCACTGCCTCTGAGCAATGCTGCCTACAGTGGGGAGAGCAGAGAGTGTGCCAGGCTGGGGCAAGGAGGGGTTTGGACAAGTTCTGCCAGGTTAGACCAGGCAGGGCGGAGCACAGAAGGCCCCTGGACATTACTCTCTAAACCCCTTGGGGAGGAGAGGACAGGTGGGGGACAGGCCAGGGGGACGCAGGGACAGCTGCAGCCCGAGCCACCGGCTGTGGGGCCGCACAGAGGCAGCTGGGGAAGCCGGTGCCTCCTGGATCCCACCGAGCTCCCATCTCTGCTTAACCTCTAATTTGGCAAGGAAAATCCCTGCTGGCCTTCTGCCCTGCTCGGGGAGCTCAGCTGACTGGCCGCGACGGCGCAGGGCTGTGCCGTGCCCCCGAGGGTTACCCCGACACGGCAGGAGCTCTGCGGGGCCCCCGGGCTGGCCCAGCCTGCCCATGGGGCTGGGACCCCCAGCTGGGGGGGCTGGGGGTTCCCTCCTGCCTCCAGGTGCCATCTGCTGAGTGTGAGAGGTTTCCTCAGGGTGCCAGACAGCTTTTCTCACCTGAAAAATAGCTGCCCCAGAGCGCAGAGGGAGCTCAGGGAAGGAGATGCTGCTAAATGCTGAAATGCTCAGAATATTGAAGCAGAGATTTGCACATTGGGGTTTATTTTGGCTTAATTTAAGCTATGTCAATGGCCGTGCAGCCAGGTAAACCCACAAGTGAGTGCTGTGCTGGGGCACCCGCTGCTGGGAGACACTATGAGAGGTGCTAAAACACTGATCCCACGCAACATCCCTGTGAGCCTGTGAAACTCTCTCACGAGACAGGGCTTGGCAGCAGCTCTGGAACAAGCTCGGCTGGGCTCCGCCACAGAGCAGCCAACCTCTCCTTCCTGCAGTGTCATCTGGCCGCGCTGGCCAGACCCGCTGCTGGCTGCTCATGGCTGGGAACCACTTCCCATCCGGCTGGATTATTCCTCTGCTGGCCGGTCTGCGCTGCTGGGGTCCCTTCCCCAGGCAGGAGGGGTCCTTACCGGGATGAACAGAGCTCCAGAGGGGCTGCAGCACCCACCAGGCCATGTCCCTGCTCCTCAGGAGGTGGAACGATCCGTGGTGGGAGCTCCCAGGGGTCATTCCTGCCCCAGCTGGCTCCGTGTTAACATTCACGGCAGCTCAGTTGATGCTTCGAGGGGAACAGAACCCCACGCTGGTGCTGCAGAGCACAGAGCTGCGAGACATGTGTCTGTGGTAAGACATGGGCTTTTGAAATCGGACACCAAGTGGGGCTGCAGTGTCCCAGTTTCTCTCCGCTGACGGCCCCGGTTTGGTTTTCCCGTCTGCTTTTTTGGCCGCCTGCAAGCTGGCAGCTCCCGCCTGGCGTTTCTCTCCGCTGCCTTGTGTGAGAGAGTGTGTGTGTGCTTTTTCCTTCCTTCGTGGGCTCAGCTGTAGATCCTTGTTCTGATTCCATGCAAAATGACCTAGAAAACTAATTCATTTCAAACCATTGCAAGAAAAAAAAAAGATAAAAAGTGGGGGGAGAAAACACATTGAAATAATTTTCTGGAGAATTTTTTTTTCCAGAATCCAAACCCCAGAAATAATGCAGCACTGCATAGCTCCCTTGCCCTCTTTCCCACACCATTTTCCGGGGTGAGGAGCAGAAGTTTGTAGAAATCCAGTGGCAGTGTCATGACAGACAAGCATTTCCTTCATCAAGAGAGCCAAGTGACAGCAGCTACAGCTGAGGACGTGGGCCAGGCTTTGATTTATAGATAAGCTCTAAAAATGTTTCCATTACCCAAAGAAAAACACAGCAGCACCGGGCTGGGAAGGGCCAGAGCTAATTGCTGTGTTTAGGGCAGGCAAAGCCACCTCTGATGCTCCAGGAGCTGTGCCTGCTGCTGCCACAGTTATTCTTTTCACGTGTCTCAAATCTCCCATAAGCTTTTCCCGTTGACCGAGGAAATCTCCGTGCTGGCGGATCCCAGCACCACGTGTGTCCGTGCTCCCAAAGCCCAGCTTGGCTCACTCAGGGGGCCAGGCTGGCAAACCTTGGCATGCAGCCTTGTATCCTGCTCCCACCCCAGGCAGAATCCATCCCTATCCCAGGAACTTGTCCATACAGACCTTTTCCCAATTGGAATGATCTCCCTTGGGCAGATTTGATTTAAATTCACCCAAGATGTCACAACCCTGTCCTCTGCCTTTCGTATTTCTCGTCATTGTCCCGTGTACATGTGACTGACGAGTATTTCCTTCATTTCAAACTGCCCAAAAAAAGTGTTTGTCAGATTTATTCTTTCTCACCCTTTCCTGGTGTCACGTGGGAGGTGACACCCTGCCTGGGCCAGCCTCGAGGAGTTATTTATGCTCACGTCTGTGCTTTCCATGCTGAGCTGTGGTGGGCATGTCATCTGCCTCTCCTTGCCTTTGGAGTCTCTCAGCCCATTAGTTTCTTTCTTATATCCGTTTGCAAAAGACCTCAATAAATTCTTGAAATGTCAAGTGGTTGCGGCCTATTCCCAGCTGGGCTGACTCATTTGGACGGAGCTGAGGCTGCATTTCCCTCCCAGCTCTTGGCTTCTCCTCCATCCCCAGAGCTTTTTTGCTTTTTGGTTTTTCTCTGCCTTGCTGGACTCGGGAGCTGTGCCAACAAGCACTGTGGGCATGGCCTAACCCATACACCCATCTCCTCCTCAGGCTCTCGAGTACATGTCCCAGAGTTTTCTTTTTAATCCAAAAGGATTAAAGGTCTCCCAAGGCCCTGGACTGGCAGGACGGGGTAAGGGATTATCCTCAGTCTTGGCTCTCCCTGTCGCCATCCTCTCGGCTGAGCCCAGGCAGGAGCGACTGAATCCCACGGTGCTTTCGAGGCCGCTGGGAAGTGAGGCAGCAGGAGGTTTGAATCCAGCTCCAAAAACACCCTGCAGTAACTCATCACAAAATAGCCCTGCCAGAGCTGACAGCGAGCACTGGCACCTTCCATGGTGTCACTTAACATCATGGAGGGATGTGCAGCTGTGTAGAAATTTCCGTGGATGGCAGGGACAAGGAATTTTGCAGACCTGAGATGTTCTAGAACACGTGGCTTTATTATTACAAGGGTCGTGGGTAAAGAGGGCTCTGCTTCCAGCCACCAGCCTGGGCTGGAGCAAAGCCCTAAAGAGAGACTGAGGAGAGAGAGAGATAGACGAGAGCTAAGGGATAGAAACGGGGTAAGAGCAGGGGAAAAGTGTGGGGAGAAAGCAGGAGCAAGAGAGGGAGAGAGGGGGAGAGAGGCAAGAGGGTAAGAGAGAAGAGAGGGGAAGGGCGAAAGAGAGCAAGCGAAGAGAGTGATCACCTTGTTACAATACATTATATCTCTTTTTGTGTTGAATATTCTAATTTACAGTGACCAAGTCGTGCAAGATACAAAACCTACAAACTTTGCATGCAGCTTATAAGAACTACTACATTACCATGTCATTTTATATTCTAAACTCTATAGACTCCTTTCTTATGTACTTGTTCCCTGATGCCTTTGCAGGATGGAAAGGCAACATTCCTGAGTCCTTTGTTTTCCTGTCTTTTCAACCCATCTTCAGCTCATCACCGTTTTCCTACCTGCCATGCTTACATCGTGAAACCGGCTTTCATTCCTATTTTACTCAGGTTTTACATCTGCAGTATTTTTTACCATACAGTCATATTCATAAGTCCTTCCTGTCCCATCTTTCCCGACACAGCTGGAATGAGAACTCTGGGCTTTGGCCTTGCCTCAGGACAGCTGATGTGGGGGCTCAGGGAGCTGCTGTGGCTGTGTTTAAGTGGAAGGGTCTCCCTTCAAACCCAGCCCAGGCCACTCAGAGACCCCAACATCCCAAGGACGCTCCTTGCCTACCGCCAGCTCTAGTGACACTCTGTGTCTCCTCTCTCCACAGACATGCCACCACTGCTGCCCATGGACCTCAAAGGGGAGCCGGGACCGCCAGGGAAGCCGGGCCCTCGTGGACCCCCCGGGCCCCCCGGCTACCCAGGAAAGCCGGGCACAGGAAAACCGGGAATGCACGGCCAGCCCGGGCCCGCCGGGCCCCCCGGCTTCTCGGGCATCGGGAAACCCGGCATCCCGGGACTGCCCGGCAAGGCGGGTATGAAGGGGATGCCCGGAGCCAAGGGCGAGCCCGGCATGCGAGGGGAGCAGGGCCCGCGGGGC